>VMBQ01004645.1:14526-56470 GCA_007657795.1 Dreissena rostriformis
CACACACACACACACACACGCACGCACGGACGGACGGACGGACGACGGAAACCACACCATGACATAAGCTCTTCCGGCCTTCGGCCAGTAGAGATTAAAACAAGACCTGCCGGTGTTAATAAAAACTTATATCCTTATACTGTTTCTGGAATTAATTATTCCTATATAAAATAACATTTAAAATAAAACCGTATAATACAATAACCATGTATAAACACTGATTGGGTAAATAGTCAACATGAAAGCATTTGTAGCGAAAGGCAAAGGATTTAATGTAAACTTCAAGCAACAGTGTTGCACTACTGATACATGTTGCTCCACTTGTGTCCATACACGTTGACGTACACAATATCGGATAGCTGAAATGCATAACATATATATGCATCGCTCGGTGGAAACGATTCTGTATGTAAAGGTGCTGAGTGGCATCCCAGATCAGCCTTTGCAGTTCACAAGGCTTATCGGGGACGGCAAATTCCGCCGAAACTGGATATTGGCTTAAAAGATACTTTCTTTTCACCAAAATTTCCATAAAAGCGAAGAAAAGTATCGTCCCTGGTTAGCCCTTGTCACATTTGTGACATTCACTAAACGTTTGACATGTGTTACAATTTGAGCCGCGTCATTCGAAAATGGAGATTATACCATATGCTGTCAGCGTAGCCCAAACCCAGTCTGCACAATCTCGTATTCTGATGAGGAGCTTCCTTGTCCACTATAAAGTCACGCAATCTTTCTTGGTCTCATTATCGAACAGGGTACCTCCTGACCAGACTGTGCGAATGTACATGCAGGCATGGTGCTACGCTGGCGCATATGGCATAAGACCCATTGTCGCCTGACGCAGATCAGTTCATGTACATAGCTGCATTTGTATTAAGTAATACTTCACGGTGTTATTAGATGCGTCAGAAATAATATTTAAATGATATCCACAACAAATTGATCTATTCAACACAAATGCCAGCGGCAACAACAACATAATGATAAAACACGTAACGAGATATAAACAACTTCAATATAAATCGTGTCCTATAAAACTTTCATGAACTTCTTTACAACCACTAATGAACTTTAAACGCGAACTTAAATCGGTTGAATTTACTACCATTGCATTAAACTTTTCATATTTACTATTTTCCCTTGCGACCGATATAAATGTTCGCATGATATGACATTCACTTGAGTTGAATTGTACATTAAACTACGACCTTCTAGTGGTATTTCTAGTGGTATTTTGAGGCTTTCACACCAATCATCAATGGGCACTTAAAAAGTCACCACATTTCAGTTTAAGAGTTATTTAACTGTATATAAGCGATGTCATTTGAAAAATACAAACAAACAAATCAATAAGTACTAAACCCAAACTGTTTATTTAAATAACTTAGAAGTTTATAGTAAAAGTACATGAAGAACAATACCACAGTGTACATTTGAGTCACGCGCTGTGGAAAGGGGGTTTAATGGTTGTGCGTAAAGTACCGTCCCAGATAAGCCTGTGCAGTCCGCACAGGCTTATCAGGGACGACACTTTCCGCTTTTATTGTATTTTTCTCTTAAAGGAAGTCTGTTCTTGAAAAAAAAATCAAATTAGGCGGAAAGTGTCGTCCCCCATAGCCTGTACAGGCTAATCTGGGACGACACTTGACGCACACGCTTTTAACCCCATTTTCACAAAGCGTGTCCCATTTAAATAGTCCAGCATCAAGAAAGCAAGCCCGTATAGTTCGTATTATGGACTCAATGCGAGGTTTACAGTTACGAATTAACAGAAGTAATGCAATTCAAATTCAGCATAAATTTCTTTCGTCGGTTGAATAATATCAAGAAAGCACGATATATTATTATAACAATCGTTTTTGTGCGACGAATAAATGTACGTTTTATAAACTGCTGTTAATGATTGATTGATATTATTTATGTATGGGTTATTTATACTGTTTAGCAACCTCGCTTACTCAATTTAAATAATTGTCATAAATATGTATAAAGGTTTTTTAATGTTGTTATGAATTGCATGAACTTAAATGTGTCCACATGGGCCATTGGTCTTTTAGAAATGTTGTAAATAAATCTTACAAAATCGTATAATGTTTTATATTGCAGTGTGCTTCGATGCACCTTCTATCCAATTAACAAGATAAGGCTTAACTGTCTGGGTTATTTGTTTAAACCGTTCTGCTTAGTTCTGCCCTTGTATCAAACAGCAAGCTTATTGTATTTACTTGATATTGTCGATACAATAATAATTTTTCGTTGAAATTAACTTCTACGTCATATAAGGCGATTGTATGGTGTAGAAGTGTTACGGTTGTCGGATATTTGGTTAACACTGCACGCGTTGAGCTATAATTGCTACGGATTAAAATCAGCTCAAGGGTGAATAGTTATTTTAGTGTATTGTATTGACTCGAAATTGACGACGATAAAATAAGCATTTTCCTTGAGATTTACTGCTACGTAATATGAGGCGATTGTATTCGGTAAACGTGTTTATCGGATGTTTTTAGTTTTTCGCAAGAATAACTAATGTTGAGAGAGTGTTTTACAAATCGCATGGTCTTATCTACAGCAAGAACGATAACCACTGCATCTGCCTGTGCACACTGATTATCCTGTTTAAACTTCACCATTGGTGGTACATTACAGGCAGCAAGTATGTTTATGTAATCAATAGTGTTTAACAGCTTGTGCGCCTTGTCATTGAAATCTGTACATATTGACTGTGTTCAGGGAAAACGGGGCTTTATACATGTCAAAAAGTGGTGTCCTGTGAACACTGATTAGCCTGTGCAGTGCGCACAAGCAAATCAAGGACGACACTTTCTGATTTTATGTGTTTTTCGTTAAAATAGAATTTCTGGTACTGGGATGACAATTAATGCATATGCATTAAGCCCTAAGACATAATGCATTAAAAGTCGGCATGTCGGCAAAATTGTTGCTCAATAATTTAAAGAAAATAAATAAAGTATTAAATACACATAACACAACATGTACATGATTCTAGGCTTGTTATTCTTTAGCAAGGCAACCAAAATTCTTAAGATGGTTGCCAGTGCAGCAACCAATTGCGAAAGAAGAAACATATTGTTGTTATTTTGTCTAAGTTATCTCTTTAACATAAATATGAGGATAACAGTGCACCCACATTACGACCTGTGCTTAAAGACACACTCTTTATAAATTTGAATGGGTTGTGTTAATTTCAAACTTGCGATATAAAAAGCTATAACATGATTTTGAAAACTGAGTTGCGTCTAAAATTATGCAATATCGAACAACTTCAGTGCCTTCAGCGCTTTGATTTAACACTGCACGCGTTGAGCTGCTATAACTTGAGATTATAAACAGCTTTAGGACGAATAGTTAATTTTACATTTGTATTCAAACGATTTGAATGCTTGTTTATTTGCACAGAAAATATCTGTATAGACCATAGAATTACTCCCACACATTGATTGAGGCTTCAATGGGTACATATGAATATGTATATTATGTAGTTTTCTATAATTAACTGGTAATCGGCTGATAATCGTCACGAAATAGGTCATACTTGGGTTAGTTTTACGTCAAAGATGATTCTCAAGTTGCAAAACACTACCTAACGACTTACATTAGTGCATTTTTGTCCCGATATTGGCACGACATCAAAACAAATTTAGTAAATATTATATTACTTGGCTTTCAGTCTAATACTTTCAAACTGACCTTACATTTCATCGAGATAATTCATGGAATAATGGGTCAGAGTCTGTGACAAACCAGAGACTTCCAAATGCTTTATTTGTTAGAGGTTTATTTGTCAAAGTTCCATGCGTGTTTGACCTCATTTATAATTAAGGTTTTATAATTTTTATAAGGCGTGTAATAAAAAGGGTTTAAACAGGGTAACAATTTGTAGAGGAATACAACAGATGTACGTAGAGCAGACTGAGTTTGTATAATTTAATATAATGCGTAAATTAAGCTGCATGTTTTTTTTTTTAATTTAATTGTTTGTGATAATATTAACGAACACGAATTTGCTTTTTGTTGATTTATAGATGGTTGCAATTGTACGCACAGCTGACATAAAACAAACTATAATAATAAAACAATTTTAGAAAGCACCAATACTTACCAATAATGCTCTTAGGACGAATAAAAGAACAGCAAACCCATTTAACGTAATGGAAGCAAAACAATGCATCTGGTTGCAATTTATTTTATCAGGATATCGTGACTACAATCTTAGTTCGACAGATGAGTGAACTGTTTTTTTTTTTTTTTTTGCAATTTATGACAGTAGCAGACGACAAAAAAGTAGTCCGGTCCGTGAATCTTGTCGTTGCGATATTAATCTAAGGGAGACCACTGCTTTTTTGTTTAATGTTTTATAAACACACATTATTTACCCTGAGAGGAATCTTGCTTCTATTTTACGTGAGTTAAAAAGTAGATATTTCCAAACTTAATCTTATTCCTAAAATCGTCGGGCATCACAATGATGGCTTTTAAAAGATGACAATAGCGGACAGGTGGGAGTTTCCCCCTACATTTCGCTTCCCCCCACAAAGCAGACCATAATTGTAATTATCTTCACTTAAACTAAAATATAGCATTCATTGAAATTGCAACTATAATTCAAAATTCGTTCCAAATTTTCTGAGTCTAGTAAATTAACTAAGTAAGAGTACTGGGATACACGACGTCGACGGGGCCTCATCTAATGCAGCCTCATGGGCGGAGAACCTCAAACTTCGGTAAGCAAACTCCTGCTGGATTTCTAGCACATGCGGTCCAACGCCTTAAGCACTCGGCCACCGTTCTTGTTATATAAAATTGATAAAAGTTGTCAATCATATATACGTTGATCATACGTGCTCTAAATAAGCAAGCGGTATTGCAGACTATATCGTTTTGTATTTTAAAACACACAATTCGCATCTTGTACATGAAATATTATTGACGCAAGAGTTTTGAATGCCACATATGTTAAAGATCTATCCATATGTGACCAACACTTATATTACCACTGAAATGATATCAGTTAGTTTTCTTGTTGTCGTAAGGTCCCGTGGTGTAATGGTTAGCACTCAGGACTTTGAATCCTGCGATCCGAGTTCAAATCTCGGCGGGACCTCTTTATTTTATTTTAGTTTAAGTTTTACTTTTTAATTGAACCTTTCACCAAATGATATGATTATATGGTATTCGAATATGTGTAAGTTTTTTCAACTGAATAACGTCAGCTTTGTTACAATCATGCTTATCCGTTAAATCCCGCCTGTTGGGTGATTTAAAATTAATGCGTGTATGTAGATTATATGTATGTGCCGCCCAGTTCGTTCTTACCTAATAGTTATACAACAGGTATACGTAAACTGTCTAGAGTCACGATCTAAAATAACACTATTCTGTCTTATATGTTAATAGTGGTGGTTATAATTACATAATGACTCAGCGGTCATTAAGTCAACCGACGCAATTCTTCTGAATAATATCAAATTAGTGATAACGAACATATGAACACGTGGTACCGATTGTAATAATTAGCTCTCAGGACCCTTAATTATGCGACCCTAGTTGAAATCTCGTCGGGACCTTTTTGTTTTGAGGATAAATTCATACATTTATGTTTGTATTCATGCATTTATTCAATATTATGAATTCTTGATTAAAAGCGGTAATTGTTGCAATGAATAGGAAAATATGTATAGCGAATAATATATATATAAAAAAAAAAAAATCATTTATAATTAAAAAAAAAACGTATCAATAAAAGAGGTCCCGCCGAGATTTGAACTCGGATTGCAGGATTCAGAGTCCTGAGTGCTAACCATTACACCACGGGACCGTACATGTACACTTTCTTGGCCGTACCTATTATTACGCTATATTGTGTTTCGTTTTATGCAACTCAAAGGTGTTCTTTTAGATTTATACAGAAGGTGTTTTACCTCCGCGTGATAATGCCACACATCTACCGAAGGTTTCGAAATAGTTTATTTCATTTAGACACATAGGATCTATTTGTTTCATTTTGTCAGTCTACTGTGTGTTTTATTTATCAGCAGAAAATAACCTTCAAAAAATATATAACAAGTTTACATTTAAAATGAATAGTTTCCCATCATTTATTGAAAATAGGTAAAGAACAAAACGAAACAATCAAATTATAGCGGACATTTGTCCAACGCTTTAACCACTCGGCCACCGTTCTTTTAATATACAATTGATAGTAGTTGTAATGCATGTATACGTTGATCATGAGTGCTCTAAATAAGCAAGCTGTATTGCAGACTATAACGTTTTGTATTTGAAAACAATATAAACAATTCGCATATCAAGTACATGAACTATTATTGACGCACGAGTTTTGAATGTCACTTATGTTAAAGACTTATTTCATGTCCCCAACACTAATATCACCACTGTATTATGTCTACATAGAAATGTGTATAGTATTGAAAATGGGTATCCCTTATTATTATTATGCCCTGTTTATGATCATATAAGAGAACAATATTTAATTGATAACTGGTTGGAATATTCAATATCAGAACATGTATTTGTGCTAATTATGTCTGACACCAGGCAAATAGCTAGTTTTGCATTGGGTACATATCTTGACATTGCATATAAGTTACGGGCAAGTTTACTGTAACTGAAGTCAAACTCACATATTGTGTATAATTTGTGAGATACTGTTTCATTTGTAAATGTCCTACTAACACCCGCCTCCGATATTAGTCCAAATACATTTAACTACCGCTTAAATGTTTGACTATATAGTATATATCTATAAGCATTATTCGTTTTAACTTAACACGTCTTACCATTACTGTTGTTTATATTGACTACCATGTCACTACGTATGTATACTGCATGTATGTTTGTATTTTTGGCCGGAGGCTATTCAGTACAAATAAACCTTTTGTAATTTTCATTGTCATTGTCACTGATATGATATTAATTAGTTGTTTTGTTGACGTTAGGTCCCGTGGTGTAATGGTTAGCACTCAGGACTTTGAATCCTGCGATCCGAGTTCAAATCTCGGCGGGACCTCTTTATTTTAGTTTTAGTTTTACTTTTTTTAATTTAACATTTTACCAAATGATACTATATGGTATTCACATATTTATAGTTTTGTTTTCAACTGAATTACATCAGCTTTGATACAATCAAGCTTATCCGTTAAATCACGCCTGTTGGGGGATTTACACTGCATGTATGTACAAAACATTTATATTATATTTATGTGCCACCCAGTAAGTTCTTACTTAACAGTTATAAAACAGGTATACATGAACTGTCTAGAGTCACGATCTTAGTCAACCGACGCAATTCGTCTGAATAATACCAAATTACTGATAACGAACTAATGAACACGTGTTACCGATGTGTAATGGTTAGCTCTCAGGACTATGAGTTATGCGATCCTAGTTGAAATCTCGGCGGGACCTTTAAGTTTTGAGGATAAATTCATACATTTATATTTGTATTCGTGCATTTATTCAAAATTATAACTTCTTGATTAAAAGCGGTTACTGTTGCAATGGAAAGGGAAATCTATATAGTGACTAATATTTAAAAAAAAAAGAAAAAAAAAGTACATTTATAATTTAAAATATAGTAACAATAAAAGAAGTCCCGCCGAGATTAGAACTCGGATTAGGAATAATTTATTCAAAGCGGTTTATTATTGCCATGCAGAGAATACTGTGTTATCAACGTTTATCGATACTCCAGTATGTCTTCCTCTGACGATTTAGTTACCGAGTGCTGATCCTGAAAATCTGCGTAATTGTGACTGGGCACAAATTTTTATCTATCTGTCGTATGAACATGCAGAGAGTAGTCCGGATTTCCTTCTACTGAACAGTGTTAAAACCTGTAAAGACTGTACACCGAAGCAGTGATACATCCAATGTTCTGGGGCATTTCTCTCGAATCTGCTAGGCTAGGTCAAAACATTTTAGCCGTGTGTCTCATATGCTGCTAGTTTGCATAAAAAATGTGATTCAATACTTAATTTACAGAAATAATGAAACTCCGTAAAGGTTATACGGAGAGATATTCCTGACCGGCTTTTAATGTAAGGCAAGTGCCCAATTGCCTAACAATACAAGGCAATAGTTACATAACGGCCTTTGAACGGCAAATGCGTATCATATATGGTCTAAATTAGTTTGACGGCATGCAAAACATCACACATAGCCAAGCATTATCATTTACATGTAAGAACTTTATTGAATACATTGACATTACATTACAATGACAAATACACTAAAGTGAGTAATTATCCGGTACCGGTAAATATAAAAACAGCATGATCCTTAAACCGACTGAAAGACATGCTTAACCTCAGAATTAGCCGAGAATTAATTATAAAGGACACACATGTAAATAAATATCAACATCGTAGCACCACAATTCAAATAAAAAGCATAGAAGGATAATACAATTAGTTTTACCTCTTGCGTAATAAGGTTTCTCTCCTGCTGGTGCAGTTGAAGTTTCACTTTGTATATACATATATATTTGTTTTGCGTCGCACTGTTCGGCAACCGGTATTTTACCATCAATAAAGGCTGTAGTACGGTTTCTCTCCACTGTGTATAATTTAATCTCGGTTTAAAGACGCATTGCTTAATTATCACAAAAGCGACAATTTGCTGAGATAGATAGCATGCACTGAATCAGCTAAATCCATTAATTATTACAAGATTTCAGAACGAAGCGTCATATAATAAACATGTCAGATCATCTAAACGCATCTCAGGAAGTAGCCTGATTCAAGGTGTAAAATGGCTGATTACATAACTTGGATGTATAAGCACAATCCTTATGACTTAAAGGGACAAGAATGGTAACGACTGTTCATTTGAATATAGCCTTAAAATGAATCGAGTACATGATTTTTTCGTGTATAGGTGTCGTAGTTGTAGACACAGTAGATATAACACTTTTATATAATGCATTTGAGAATAGGATAGAAAAATGTGTATATCAATAAAAGATGCTTACATGAACGGAATAAGTATTGAACAAAAACATCGTTTTAAAGTTAATACAACATAAGTTAAGTACTATTTAATATAACGAAATAAATACATTGTGAGTAGTGCAATATTGATATTAAACAATCACGGTGATGGAAATGTGTACCTCTATTTTATGAACATCATATTCTGCCAGAATCTACGACTTAGGGACTGAACAATCATCGCTACCTAACATGGTGCCGGTCTCATTGTAGCTAACATTTTGTTTGGATTTTTTTTATTAGTTAGTTCATCATGTATCACAAATGAAGACGTTATCCACAGACCCTGGAACCAACCAGTTATCTAATAAGCTAACACTTTGTTGTGGCCTTTTGTATACAAGATCCAGAGCATGCAGAGTGTGCGATTTCATTCTAACCTGTAATAAATGATTAAGAACAGACATAGTTCAACTTGTTTTGAATTTTACTTTAACAATGAGTTTAAGTCTGGCAATAACATTCATCTGGATTTCACTTGGTAAGAAACATATTATATCATATTATTTAAACATATCATGAAACATTTACATGACATGTATGATTTTAATCACTTGAACTATAAATACAATTTAACGATGTGCATAATTTATTCAGAGAAAGTTAAGTTGTAAAAACAGATCATCTCCGTTTTCTGTCAATTAACATAATACATCTAGAGTTTAAATTCAAACATATGTTTAAATACTGCGAAGATTCTCGTTCTTAAAGTCGCGAATACAAGTGTATTGTGACAAAATATTAATATTTTGTGTGTAGAAACATTTCGTTCTAAACGCAGATCTTGAATATATATATACTATTGAATATATTTCTGGTCATCTTACCTTACTTTAAAAATCCTGGAAATACATCAATAAGCAAATGTCAAAGAAAGGAAGGCAAATGTGTGTGTGGCATTGCGCGACTGTGTGCGGCTTTTAGGAAGTTGGGCCCGCATGCAAACATGTGCGAAGGCAGACGGATTGGAGGGCAAACAGACACGCAAGCACAAACAACGCCTATTTTTGTTGTATGAAACTGAAATAAAAGAAATTTTACAACTGAGTGACAATTCACTTCCTTGTTTGTCGTTCAGAGAGCAGCGCGTGCCCAGATGGGTTTGTGACGTTTCAGCAGTCGTGCTACCACTTCAGCCATGACCAAGAAACGTGGTTTGATGCGGCGGTAACATTTCCTTGATATCATAAGTTGTTGATTTCAAATGGAGAAACGCCATCTTTTCTATAGTAATCTAGGACAAAGGACATAAACTTGAGCGTGAACTAGGGATTCTTATCGTTAATGAATTAATCTTAGAATGTACGATATAACCTGCTTACCGGTATAATTTTAATAAAGATGTATTGTTCTATAATAAAAATGTATTGAAATAAAATGTAATAAGAATTATATGTTTTTTCATGTTTAATATTGTTTACCCGTTCTCTGCATAACTCGCGGAAAGTTTGCACAATGCCATATTTGAGAATACTTTCTGTCATACCTGAAGGCGGCTTGTGAAAGGGTGTTCCCTCCCAACAAATCCTCCCTGGCGGAGATTGACAGTCAGGCTAAAAACCAGTTTCTCCTCCATTATGCGACCAACGCCAACAGTAATTATTGTCATTCTAACCGTTTCACGACACACAATGTTTTCGTCAAATCGTATCGTTCGGTGCCCTTGTATCGAGCAAGTCCTAGTATCGATAATTTTAGTCACATTAAGAACGAGCTCTCGTGATGAAGTCACACGCATGCGCTTCGAGTATTTTGTTTTACTAATATTACTACGCATGAAAAAAAAATACAAACGAATCCAAAATGAGTGAAAAACAGGCATAATTGCATTTTAAAATTTTACTTTAACAACAATTATCCAAATGTATCCATATTCCATACATGTTTTTGGTCATCGTCATTAAATTTCAACATAGATTGCAAAGTGAGGCATATGACTGCACTAGTGTAAACACATTTGTTTGATTAAAAAAAAAATCACTTTCTCCCGATTTTCAGAAAATGTTGCATACAATCATCGTAGATTCAAGTTTACACATCGCGTCAGGTGATATACACGTGTGGAGTTGGAAAACCCCGTCCCAATTGGACGTTTAGTTTATCAAATCATCTGATAGTAACATATACGCCGAAATTTATTTGAACAAATGTCGAACGTTTGTGTTGATGAAATGACTGTTTAAATTTATATACAATATGTTCAGTGTATCAAATGTTTAAGTTTAGTTGGCCTAATGCCTATTGCATTCGAGTACTCTCCTTTTTCGGTGTGACGTCACGATACAAGGTCACAATGGGAGAAGGGAATGTTGTTGCAGGAGTGTATGGGACACTTTTGGCTTTGCGTGGTTAAACACGTTGTAAGAAAACAAAGTTAACATGGATTTAACGGAAATTTAATTTATTGATGACGGTTAATCGTTTATTGTTGCTTTGTTTGCATACATTCGAAATTCTTTTACTCGTTTTCTTAACCGATCGATACTCGGTCACCGGAGGTTATTTTTGCGAATGGTCCGCATGCATTATATTTCTACAGCAACGACAAAAAACACTATTTTATGGGAATGCATCACTCAGTTTATAGAGATTTTTGTACAAGTAGAATACATATAGATCTGAAAAATGCTGGTAACTTATAAAAGCAGGTTTTGACGTGGTACGGCTAATGCAAATGTCCATCAAACTCAAAATAAGTCTTTGTATCATAAAATCAAAAGAAACATTCCCCTTGAATGTCAGAAGGTGTTATCCTCCGTCTGTTCACATTTACTTTCGTTTTCTCACTCTTAGATGTATGGGATAAATTTCATTCTAAATTCTAGAATCCAATATTTCCCGGTGTGTTTTGTCTGAATGTGCTACATTCTCCACATTTGGTCGGGTATTTGTGCGCATCATTTTAGCGCACAAAATCGTATATACTTTTGTCATAAAGAGGTTTTTTTCTTTTACATCGTCGTGCTTTCCAGATAAGTGACAGCTTCTAAAAACATTTGGCAGTTGAGTGGCGATTTTTGACTTAAAATGGTCAGGAACTTATTAATAAAGGAAAAACCAACAGTGCCAGTGTCACAAGGATACGCTTGTTAATAAAGTTATTTTTTAAATTATGATACTATTATGACACAAGCTCTATTGAGTTTTTAATTCACGAGACCGTGAATTGTGGCATAGACCTTCAATCTAGGACTTGCTCTTCTCTTGCTTGTTATTTCTGCCAAGTATGCTCCCGATAAAGATTGATCCGTCAACCCGGTTACACGTTTCCATAATACCGTTTTTATTCAAACGGGCATATAAAAGCACAGCGTTTCAAATCTTAAAATAAACCAAATTGTAAAGACAACAGATGTATAATCATAGTATATAAATGCACACTTTTACTACCTATAGCAATAAAGTATTCAGTTCCTAAATGAATATTTACAATGTAATTACATGTGTGCAGGAATATTTTCAAACAGCTACTAATAAGAACAAACACACCTCACTTTATTTCAGCTGACTACTGGCTCGGTGCAACAGACCTTCAGGTGGACGGCACGTTTAGATGGGTGCACTCACAAGAAAGTGTAGGGACGGCCTTCCGGTTCTTGTCACCTGGCAACCACAACGGGGGACCGGAGAACTGCTTGGAAGTTGATGTAGGATTTGGAAAAAAATATGTTTTATGGAACACATACAGAGCAAAATATGGTTCTTGAACCAACGAACTTTATTGACACGCGGATAATAATAAGTTCACAGCATGCAATGTTGTATGAGATTTTTTTAATATTTTAATATTTAAGAAGTGTATAACTTCCATGATAATGTGTGTATATTAAATTGTTGTTTTGGGATTTAAAACGGATCAAATGTAACAAGAAAAATATATAGTGGCCCAGTAGACAAATGACTGTAAATCTGTTGTTTGGTGTATCTGTGCATTTTTGCTTCAGATCACGCCTGATCACGTGGGGTATTGGAACGATCAGACGTTCCACGACTTCCAGAACTTTGTCTGCGAGATCGAGGAGTACGTTTAATCACAAATGATTTGTGAATTGTAGTTTCTTTAAAGGGCGAAGTCTTTTTTAGGTTTGACACTGTAATAAAATAATAGTATCAATGTTACTTTCAAGTGAAAATGTAGTTATCTAGAGAACACATCTGGAATGGTGATAGAGCTCATGAAATATTCAAAAACGTCATAGTAATAGTTTGTATGGTATAATACTTTGCATTAATATACAGGGTTGAAAGAGTAACGCAGCACTGACAAAGGTGTACCTGTCAATTTGGGATTCAGTTGACCAATCATTGATGTACTATTCATTAGGGAACGCTAGCTCATGGCGTCATAATCTAATTAATAGATGTTTGTATTCTGGTTAGTTAAAGTAAATAAGTCTTATATAAATATCAAAGAACGTTAAGAATAAGTACTACGCAATACAAAATCTGGATTTTTTTTTAAAGAAAATACGATGTTTCCGTGTCTTAGTAAAATTCTAGTTAGACATCTAATTATAAATGATAAGTTTCGTGCATGACAATTTATATATAAACTGATGTTTAGTGTACTATGTGAGTAACTTATAAAACAGGATTGTGTCGGCTTATATATCCTAACATGCAAACAAATGTCCACTGCATGGTCAAACTATTTGGCAATTCTGACTCAATTGGTTAAATAGCTATTTAACATCACATCGCAATTTAAAACTATTAAATGTGACCTATCCAATTTATTGTATCAACGGTGATATGAAGATGACGAAGTTGTTGATATGCAAATGAACTTTACAAACTACACAATTAATAATAACTATATGTATTCTGTTTGCAGTTCCAATCCTGAAATTGTCGGCTGAGAATGCGACACAGAGTCACTAACAGCTACACACTTTGCTTCTGAATAAAACACTAAATGCAGTCGTATGCGAATATTTTGAACAGATGCGCATATACATACATGTATATACTTAGTCTTAATACATAAACACAATTTCATATAAAGTTTTTCACGTGACAATATATTATAACCAAAAGTGTTATAAGAGTAAATTATAATTCAAATTTATGGTAGAAGAAAGTTCGAACCTACCCCGGCTCAAAAAACTGCAACTATTTATTTCAGATTACTTTACACAATGTATATATAAACAAAGTGAAACTCCAGTTGCCTCAGCTGTTGATCCCGTTTATGACCACCACGGGTTCCTTTATTTAATGTAAAAAAAACTGCAATATCATTTGAGGTTTAAACTAGTTTTAGTGCGCCAAAAATCTCAAACTTTGCGCAAATTCCTTCCTAAAACATGTTTACTTAGTGTGTATAAATATTAACTCCATAGCATCGCAATACCAAAATCAAACTGCAATAACAAATAATACGTTTCAACGTATTTACAATTCAATATTAAATGGTAAGGTGTTAAAAAAATTCCTTCTGGTAAACATAACGAAATTCCATAAAGTCTTAATATGCATTAAGTCTCTTTTTCTTGTATCACATTAACACAATTTAAACAAGTAAATATTGCTACAGTGAAAAATAGTTTATCTCTTAAGGTAGCGCATCCGTAATGGGCATCTTTCCAAACATAATTTAATGTATTATTTTCTTAATCAGCATCATTTCACTGAACTACATGCACATTTTTAGGTAGGCTTTCCATGTGTGTTTTTTTAATATACTGATTTTTTTCAAAAACCACCCCACGCTCGGCTTTTGTCCAGTTTATTTGCACCCCTGGGGTATATGAAAGTTTCATCATTCATCCAGATTTCCAACTATGGGCACGTAGTTGGTGTATACAGATGCAGTAAAGGTGTTTAAAGTTTAAACAAGATGAAATAAGTATTCTTTTACAGACATTAGTTTTTATGTCCCCCAGTCTATACTGGGGGACATGTTGTTTTTTTCCCTATCTGTTTGTTGGTTTGTTTGTTTGTTTGTTTGTTGGTTTGTTTGCACAAACTTTAACATTTGCCATAACTTTTGCAATATCAAGCATAGCAACTTAATATTTGCCAGCCATGTGTATCTCATGGAGCTGCACATTTTGAGCGTTGAAAGGTCAAGGTCAATGTCATCCTTCAAGGTCAAAGGTCGAATATATGGGTCAAAATCTCTCAAAAGGGGACATAATGTTTCACAAACACATCTTGTTTATAACTTGTTATCTGTAGAAGAGCGCCATGAAATGTATGTGGTTTCAGCCAAGTAGAAATTGGGTTGGTTAAAAACAAAGTGTCAAAAATTCAAAACAGCTTCATTTAAGTAACATTTTTAACTTAGTTTATAGATACACTATATACAGCAAAAATACCAAGAAACAGACAGATTTACCTTTTACTTTTTGAAATAAAAATACAAATGCAACATGCATGATTCGTATTTTCAGCAGTAAATCCCCCAATTTAGCCATAACGTTGTTTTAATTTTAAAAATTGAAGAACGTGCATACAAATTGAAACATATTTAACAATAAATATAGCTTATATGCTATATTAAATCAAATTACGTTAGAAAAGAAATAAAACGCGTCGCAAAAAGTATGAGGTGTCGGCAGGATTCGAACCTGCACGGGAAGATCCCAAAAGACTTCTTGTCTAACGCCTTAACCACTCGGCCACGACAAGTTCACATGAGTGCCTGCTTAAATATTAGATATCCATAAGTAAACAGGTAAAAAGGCTCTTCGATCTTAGAAGAAATCGCGGGAAATCATAACGGGTGCGCTTCCTTAATAAGCTAAATAAATTTAATTCCAGATAGAAGATTGGATATGAGTTTTTCACTTAACCCATGTATGCCTAGCGTATAAAAAAAATGCGTTGGCAAACAGCGTCGACCCAGATGAGACGCCGCATGATGCGGCGTCTCTTCAGGGTGTGCGCTGTTTGCTTTAAAGAATTTCTGTAAGAAATATTCTAAATATAGAAATAAATATACTAGACATCCCTAATTTTGGAAATAAATTGATCCAGTTTAGAAGGATGGGAGAGTCCTGTAGGCATAAATGGGTTAAGTATAACTGAAGTTAAGAATTACCAACGAAACGTTGTGTATACCAGCCCTGAGCAACAGAAGTGCATATTTCGAAACTTTGTGAATACCAGCCCTGAGCAACAGAAGTTCATATTCCGAAATTTTGTGAATACCAGCCCTGAGCAACAGAAGTGCATATTCCGAAACTTTGTGAATACCAGCCCTGACCAACAGAAGTGCATATTCCGAAACTTTGTGAATACCAGCCTTGACCAACAGAAGTGCATATTCCGACACGTTGTGAATACCAGCCTTGAGCAACAGAAGTGCATATTCCGAAACTTTGTGAATACCAGCCTTGAGCAACAGAATTGCATATGCTGGGGCACGATAAAAAGAAACACAAACACTACTTTTAAAGGCAGAGAGTATCATTTACAATGCCTTTGAATGAAATAAAACTATTGACCCATATACTAAGATAATGGATAAGTGTTCATGTTATCGTGCAACACATGTTTTATATTTATAAGTCACTTAAACAGTTATCCTCCTTTTAGAATAAAGGCGTATATACGTGTATGTTAATTTGTAAGATATGGTTTAAACTCTATTTAAGAATATAAAGATACGACTTAATAAAGGTCTCTTATAATCATGTTTAAAATAACACTTAATTTTAACGATTTTACATCATGTATATGTAGATGAGACGTGGATTAACTATAACACATATAAAGGAGATTACAGATAAAATGGAGTTCATCCTGTATTTGCCATAGGTTACAACATGGACAGAAACGTTCTCCACGAGGAAAATTATTTGGCGAATACATTCCTCTTTTGAATACTCAATGTAAAAAATCAACAAAGTACACGTTTGGGTATTGAATCCAAGTATAGTGTATATTCAACATGGTTAACATATGGAAAACAAAAATACTATTATAAGTCTTATCAAATCATTCATTTTCAAATATATCATTAAAACTATGTTTTAATTGATATTCAACAGATGATTATAAGTAACATGTATATTGGAATTTTGTAAGTAAGCAGAAAACTCGTTATTGTGAATCATGCGATCATTTGTATTAAAATGTGAAAACCGTTAATAAGTTGAAGAAAATACACGTATATTTATTTACAAATAAAGGATATTTTCATAGTATTGCACCATATACAGCAGCATTGTACCCTTAATTTGTATATTTAACAAACTTTCGCAAAGGTTTAAATGGTCATTACATTACTGTTATAATCCAATGCGAGTATTTCTGAAACACAATCTCCACACTCTCCTACTGACGAAAAGGCATCTAACAAACGGAAATTCATCATGTTACATTCCAGAGAAGACCCTGCATCTTCGAGTGTCTGGTGTGAAGCACATTGTACACGCCACCTGGCTTGGGTTTAACGAATTATGCGAAAAGATAAGAAGTTTTAACCCCAGTCAAATCAGGGCGGCGTTCGTCCCGCGCTCAAATGTCGTCCACAACAAAAACAGAATGATAAGTTGCGCGCTTTTCTGTTGCCAGCAAAAAATGCATTGCTTTCCATTTAATAAATAAAAGTGATTAGTTGGCTAGTTCCACTAGCACTTTGCTCGATTAAATCAGGTAATTAAAAAAAACTTAGTAAAAAATAAATCTGAAGATGATTGCCAACCAGAGTCAGTGCCAAACGAAGCCCCAGAAGTGCATCAGTTAGGCTCTCAGTTAATTGAACAAGTACGTGCCTACGATGAAGTGTGTCAGTTGCAAATAGCACTTAAACTTTTCACCAAAAATGGCATGTGGAAGAATATTTAAATTGCCGTGTGTATTTAAGTACCAAGCAATTGTAAATGACCCAAATAATCACAAATTTAAGATTTTAAAATTTTCTCATCTTCAGCGTTTTCCCCTATTGGGCCGCTACTGGTATTTTTTTCTCGATTAGGCAAGATCGTCGCTGGATGAAACATTTTCTTTAAAAATGTGTTGGTTATTTCCTTGGTGATTCTTTTGCAACGCAGTTCAAATCTCGGCGGGACCTTTTTATTTAAGTTTTAGTTTAAATTACCAAACGATTAGAGTATTCCAAATTGTTTAGTTTTTTTTCAACCGAATTACTTCAGCTTTGATACAACCATGCTTATCCGTTAAATCCCGCCTGTTGGGGATATAAAATGAATGCATGTATGTAGATTTTATTTATGTGTCGCCCAGTACGTTCTGACTTTACAGTTATAAAACACGTTCACACAAACTGTCTAAATCACGAGCTCAAAATAACACTATTCTGTCTTATATGTAAATAGTGGTAGTTATGATTACATAATGACTCAGGATTCATTGGGTCAAGCTACGCAATTGTTCTGAATAATATCAAATTAGTGATAACGAACATATGAACACGTGGTACCGATGTGTAATGATTAGCTCTCAGGACTTTAAATTATGCGACCCTAGTTGAAATCTCGTCGGGACCTTTTTGTTTTGAGGATAAATTCATACATTTATATTTTTATTCATGCATTTATTCAATATAATAAATTCTTGATTAAAAGCGGTAACTGTTGCAATGGATAGGAAAATCAATAAAGCGACTAATAAATAAAAAAAAACAACACTTTATGAACATTTATAATTTAAAAAAAACGTAACAATAAAATAGGTCCCGCCGAGATTTGAACTCTGATTGCAGGATTCAGAGACCAGAGTGTTAACCATTACACCACGGGACCCCAAACTTCGGCCGTAATTATCATTGCTCTATATATCGTTTTTGGTTGTCCGCTTGCGAACAACTAATGTTAGTAGTGTGCGTTGCAAGTCAGCCTGCTCTTAACTACGCTAAGAACGATAACCATCTGACTATACTTCACCACTGGTACACTGCAGACAGTGAGTGTGTGTATGTAATCAATAGTGTTTAACAGCTTGTGCGACGACATTGGCCAGTTGGTCATTGAAATCTGTACATATGTCTGCTTTCAGGGAAAACGAACCTTAATGCATGTCAAACATGTGGTGTCCCAGATGAGCCTGTGCTCACTGATTAGCCTGTGCAATGCGCAAAGCTAATCACGGACGACACTTTCTGATTTTATGGTGTTTTTCGTTTACAGAGAGTCTCTGGAACTGAGTGTTAGAACGTGTGAAGCGCATCATGTCACCACCTGGTCTCGCACAGCGTTGCAAGTTGTGTTCTCCTACCCATCTCTTCTGTGCCCACGGGGTCAGTCTCCAAGTTCTCCTGGAACCACAAAAGCCGTTTGACAGAGTAGTCAAAGGCAAACGCTATTGTTTGGACGGTTGCCATCATGTTCTTAGCGTGCATCGATTCGGATGCGTGTATAATGGGGAGACTCAAACAGTGCGCCTTGCAGTGAGTGTATACAGCTCTCGCGACGATGGCTTGGATGCGAGCCTGGACTTCCCGGACATGTTCGACGCACCATCATAACCTTTGCCGCGCATTTTATGAATGTTAACTCCAAGAGCTTGAAGGTTCTCGAGGAAGGCAGTAGCCAGAGCTTCGACGGTGGTAGACTTGCACTCGGCAAACCCAACGAACTCCTCCCGGAGACGTGCTTTCTCTGCATCGTAAAATCGAATGCAGAGAGCCATTTGCTCCATAGTGGCATCAGTGGCTTCGTCCGCATGTGCGTATTTGCGTATGCCCAGCTACGCCCCTGGCAATAAAAGCTAAATGTATACACATTGTTAGAACATTCAAGTTTGTTTTGAATAAGATACGACTCTACAATATGCATATTATATACTTACCTTAACATATAAATGTTAAAAATAGCTGTTTATTTTTAATATGCATGTCCTTAGAGTTTCCAATTCTGTCGTTATAAATCGTAAATCCATATTGCTTAAAATAATATATTTATATGTCTGTATGTACTTGACCACTGTTGACTACATTGTGTATAATATGTATGTATACTCATGGGCTTAAAGCCTAATGTATTCTGAAATAAAACCATTAAACCATATTCCATAGTATTACATGTTTTTTTCCGTTGTAAAATTGTTGTTTTTGTCTTTGTACAGGTCCTTCTATCATTTATCAACGTATACATTGTACTTTGACAAACATTCGCGGACTTTGTTCAAATATGCGACCCATTACATACCACTACAAAGATAATAACTCAACGATAAACGATAACCCTGATTTGTTATTGCACAACATCCGTTCCAGATACGATAGCCGATTTCAAGGTAACATCGGTACTTGAAGATAGCATTCGTTACCTAACCATAATACAGGTTTGACAATCAGGATTTTTTTGTTTGAATTTGGTTTCCTACTTAAGTTTACTTTATGAAAAATATCAATACATGGCTTCCGGAAGAAATGACAGTTTTGATTTTAACGGACTTGATAACGAAATTAAGAAGATATTCGAAACAGAAAGCCAACAGAAAATTAGATCTTCATTGATTATAGCGGCAATTGATTTCGGTTCCACTTACTCCAGATATGCATTTTTCCCTCGTCAACATCCAGATGACATATGTATGGGCAAATTTGGAGCAAGTGAATTAAAAGCACCAACGTCATTGCTACTGGACAGCAAAAGAACATTTGTTGCGTTCGGATTCAGTGCGGAAACTAAATACGAACAACTCGTCGAAGAAGGAAGGGCAGATGATTATTACTTCTTTGAACGATTTAAAATGAAACTGTATGAAACAAAGGTTTGAACATGTTTCTTATTGTCCCGTTCACTAGAATTGTTGTTTATATCATATATAGTATAACATTACATTTTATGACATGTAAACTATGAAGATATTGTTTAATATTTAATTTAATTTCGTAATATGCAAATCGTAAGAGTGTTTTTGATATCGATTGTAAGATTGTTTTAATGGACATTCTTCATATGAGTGTGATTTCTTTAATTAGTTTCGTTTTTCATAACGCGTCTATAAAATAATTGACGTACTAGTAAGGTTTTAATCACAAGTCAAATGCACCTGCAACGGTGACTCTTGCATCTGTTGTCAACCATATTCAGTTGAAAATATATTTTGTTTGTGACCTCAACATTGTGGGTTAAACGTTGTGTACATAGCATGTCTTGACAAATGTGCAACCATGTTTCAATTCATCATCAATACAAAAAGTACAATTTCACTTATGAAATCCTTTCTCTTATTTTCTAATAATAATGATGCAGTTGTAGATTGCAATGAATTGCTAAAGGTTCTTTTTAACAGGTTTGTGTTTAGCGATGAACTAGCATTTAGTTTAATGATTCGAACTAAAATTTCGTCTAAAAAGCCGGTTTTTCTCTAGAGAATGGTCTTAGGCTTGACTGAATGATTGTTGAAATGACAAAAGCGATCAAATACGTTGAATTTAACGTAGATACTGTTTGCTTCACTTCGTTTGTTCTTTTGCTATTGTTTTTTGTGTGTTTGTTTGGGTTTTTGTTCACAAAGTTACCCGAAGGTGCACAACTTAGGTTCATGTTTTCTTCATTTGTACTGAAATGGTGATTTTGTTTTAACGTTAGCTTTACTAATAATATCTTTAATTTATAGACTTTAAAACGAGATACGCTGATAAAAGACATCAAAGGGAAAGAGCTGGAGGCCATTCACATTTTTAGTGAAGTTATAAAACACCTTACTAAACGCGTGTATGACGAAATACACCGTCAAGTGACTGGAGCCTGTTATGAAGATGATGTACTATGGATACTGACTGTGCCAGCAATCTGGTCAGATGCAGCGAAGCAATTTATGAGAGAGGCGGCATGCCAGGTAAGGAAGACATATCGTAATTGCATCATCTCTGTTGTCCGTCCGTCTTTATATACACGTCTTGTGCAACGCAGTTCCCATACAGTATTGAAGGGATTCAACTGAAACTTTATATTGAGATTAAAAGCTTAAATGTGAAACATTAAATACAAGGACCACACCTTTTCTTCAAAATTTACGGATTTATTTCCCTTAAGTAAATGTCATGTGCAAAACATTACTTCTTCAGTATTCACACTAGTCAGGCAATTTTTCCTTACTACCCGTATATCGAATATGATCCCGCTAACGTCACGAACATATTTCAATGAACAATTGAGGCGATCGTTGACATTTTGAGTATAAAGTATTCATATTTTGTATTTTTCTATCAATCTTGCACATCATCGTGCCAAACGTATAGACTTACGGAATGGCCATATACGACCCCAAAGTGCGTTAATATAATGTAAAAAGGTAAATACAATCAAGTTTACAAATTTAGTCCGAACTAGATTTATATGTGAAAGAAAATATGAACTTCATTTTGCATAAACTATACAACGAACACTTGTACTACATTCTGCTCTGTGCAAGTTTGACTTCCATAACTACATCTTCATCTGCCAGTGGCATGGGAGTAAATAAGCATTACTCATATATAGCGAGATGAACGGCCTCCAAACACTGGCCTCGTCTTAATAAATAGCTTTCACGTGCGCACTTCATAGAGACTGCTAAATAAAGTATTTCCTATGTCTCATTTAACCACCGTTCATACGTTTACCATGATAATATTGACAACGGCCCTAGCCGCCTATGGCCTTACGACGTAGCATTTATAACAAACTAAACGTTCTCGGTTATCTTTGTTTATCTTAACCCATATTTATTCACGACATGTTTGCAAGTACATAATACGTAAAATCAATTTGGTATGTTTCCTCTATGGTTTTGTGCAACAAGTGGTTTGAAGGTCCACAGGGAGCCGAAATATGTCTCATACATTAGATATAACTACACGCTGCAAATGGCATTTGATAGTGTTTGATTGACGTTATTACCATTTCGTAAGGGACATACCGACGGCTTTAAAGCTATTAGATTTTCAACAATAAGCAACGAACCGTGGACATCTGGAAGGAAATCGAACCCGCTTCCACTACAACATTCAGATGTTTGAGAAAAATATCTATTTTAAACGCCAAGTTAAAGATGAAGAGAGTTAAAAATGCTCTATTATTTTAATTATTGAGATTAATGATTATACAAAACTTACATATACATTTAACTCTTTTTAGTTATGAGTATTGTTTTGCTTGTTAAAATATAATGTATAAATAAGGTTTTGAATGTATGACCAATTCTTTTAATCGTCAGTTTGCCAAACTGTTAGCATGTCCCTTTATACAAATAAAGTTAAATTATCTTAACTGCATTTAAATCAATATTCAGACGTAGATAACAGACAACATTAGTGTGCATATTCTAATCGGCAATTGAACGGGGCATAATTATCATCACATTTCTCATGTATAAAGCTTTCATTCGGTTGTGAAACTAACCAAATGTGGTGTTATAACGAGGTCAACAAGTAACACAATACATATACCTACTATGCATTTTTTTTTACTAATTGTAGATATGGAATGAGTAAATGATGAATATCGAATGAAAGAATGAGCATCGATAACTAGAAAACCCACTGCTGTGCGAGCGAAGTGATATGAAGTTATAATTTATAATACAGCTTAATAACATTATAGAAGGAATGTTTAGGTTCATGTAAACGTTTTCGTTACATGCCAAGTTTTGTTTACATGCCCACTTCATGTACATAGCGGACTACTTTTTGGCCTTTCACTTTCAGTCAAAGGCCAAATGCACTTAAGACTTCTAGAAGATTTAACTCGTTAAAATGTATCAAAATCGTAATTAATTTGTTCTTAAATTTCAATATACACATACACTAAATGAATACATTTCAAATCAATGTTCCGTATATCAATAAAAGCCGTAAGTTATTTATCCAACACAACGTTTCTATTGATGTTTATCTGAATGCAAAACATATCGCAAAACTTTATGTTTGAAAAAAAAATGTGTTTTACTTGAGTGTGTAACATTTGGAATGCTGATTAAATTTGAATTGAGACAAATATTGTGAAATTTTGTCTTGTTACTCCGCTTTTATATTGAATTGTAAAGGACCATTTTACTTGGCGTAGTCTGGAAAGATCACAAATAAATTTGATATTACTACGCAAGGTTCGATTAAATTGATTAAATCTGTTTTGGCTATTGCTTTTAACAATTAAACGCCAATATGTTGATTGTCTCGCCATTTTTTTTATTTAAATATTGTAGGATAAGTATAATACTACATGTATGTTAGTGTCATCGTGTACTTGAATTTATCCGACACGTCTCAGAAATTCTTATACGGCCTCGCCGTGCAAACCTTTCTTCAACTCGTCGGATAAATTCAAGTACAATGACCCTTACATAGTATTCTCGATTTTACCTTACCGACTCATCGTCGACGGAATAAAGTCGTAATTCCATCCACGCTTAATAAAACTAATCCAAGATTTCTATTCTTTTTTATTTGATCGGGAAGATAGAAATCAGAAACAATTAATAGAAAGTGTCGTCTTTTAAAAATACTTATGAACTTGGACTTTAACATGTTTGTTGAATGAATCTTTGATATTGGTATACAAAAATAACATTTAACTTTGAATTAACTTGGTGATTAGAGTGATTTTGTTTTCTTGTTTTAAGCTCATGTTTAAGGTTAAATGTTTTATAAGTAGAGCTGTGGAAAATAATCTGTGAATGAGCAATCCCATTGTGTTTTAAAGCAAGGAATGGAAACGATCAATAGTTTATTCATGCCGACTCACGAGTATGCTAATATATAGGAATTATAAAACTCCACAAACATTATCAGGAGATAAAATATTGTAAACACCGATAGTCTTTAATTGAAGGCTTGCGACTAATTTCCTATCCAAAAAAGGACAATATAACAGAATGACATTATGGCATTGTTTTGTTAATGTCAAGATTTTGAAAAAAAGCCAAACATTCTTTTTCAGCTATTTGATGCATTCATTGGGTCTATTTTAGGTTATTCAGCAGAAGTTTGGGGTTTAACGAAATCTGAGGAATTAGAAAGGATACATCTGAAGTTCTGTAAAAGGCTTTTAAGAGTTAAAACTAATACCTGTAATGCATGTGTTTATGGTTAGTTCGGAAGATATCCTCTCTGTATACAGAGATACATACGAATCATACAATATTGGTTTAAAATAGCAGCCTCTGATAACATAATTATCAAAACTGTGTACAATATTGGAGTTTCAGATTACGCCAGAGGCTGCCGAAATTGGATTTGTTGCATCAAGAAATTATTGGATGATTACGGATTCAGTTATGTCTTTAACAGCGTTCATGATATTAATGTTATTTGTTTTTTAAACCCATTCTAAAATCCAGAAGTATAGATTCATACAAACAAAACTGGTACCGTACACTAGAAGATAGTTCAATTTTAGACATAAATAGAAAATTTAAGTCAAATCTTGAATATGAGATTTACCTAAAACTAGTTCCGAAAAAAATAATATTTTATTTATGCCGATTAAGATTATCTGTTCACCCTCTACGTATACAGACTGGTAGACATAATGGTAAGAATATTGCTAGACAAGAAAGATATTGTCTGTGTTGTAATGCCACGGATATTGAGGACGAATTTCATTGCATATGTATATGTTCAACATTTGTTGATATAAGAAAGAAATACATACAATTTTTTTTACTATAATAATCCATCTGTTATTAAGTATGTTCAAATGCTACAATCAACCAATAGGTCTGAACTAATAAAACGTTGTTTACTTATTATTATTATTTGTTATAGAAGCGTTGAGTATCAGATTGAATTTGTTAAATCGTATAACGTAATTTATCAATTGTTCATCCTCTGTACTTCAATATACATTTGTTTTGTACATATTCATGTTTGTTGACACTTTTTTTTCTGCGCATATACATGTTGACATATATCAATACCAACCACATGTGTTGTTGACGATGTACATTGTGCAAGTCAAATAAAATATCAGTCTGTCTGGCATAAAACATAAAAGTCATTACGCTGAGATTACCGTCTTACAACTGTCTCTGCACAGATAAAAAAGGGGTTTATATCGGTTGAATGGAGCGCCAAACCACACCGTAGCCCATAGTTATCACAAAAAGATTCACTTAAATTTCGAGTAAATAAAACTATTTGGATCATAACATGATTTTGAAGATATTTGTGCAACTGAAATAAAACCTTTGTTACGTTGTTCTCTTGTTTTGGGATTTCTTTTGGCGATGATAATGTGTAGTTTTACAACGGTAATTGTGTCCTTTATTTATCTGAATTAATCGTGTTCTTGTGTCAATTGTATTTATACTGTTTCTGATTACAGGCCGGTATCTCAAACGACAATCTAAGGTTAATTTTGGAGCCGGAAGCTGCTTCCTTGTATTGTCGTAGCCAAAAAACATGGAGGGTGGTAAAAGTTGATGGGAACGTAGAACTAGAGTCATTTCCTGTCGGCCATCGTTACATCGTTGCTGATCTCGGAGGTTCCCATTCGTATTGTTACACAGAGATTTATTCCGATTAGTTTCGAAACATTTATGAATTGCGCGAATCAAATAACTAGCATAACTAGCAACATGTCTGTCAAAAAGCGTTCATAATATATTACAGTATAGGAATACAACTCTTTCAGGTGGTACAGCGGATATAGCAGTTCATGAAATCCTAGAAGACCAAAATATAAAAGAGGTTTCCAGATCAGACGGCGACGCATCTGGGGGAATGCAGATAGATCGCGCGTTCATGCAATTTTTGGAGGAAGTTTTCGGCCAGGACCTGATGTCAAGATTGTACAAAGACACGGAATCGTTAATAAGTTTGCGGCGTAATTTTGAAGTGAAGAAACGAGAATTCGATCCCAATGATAAAATGTGGATTAGATTCAAACTTAAATATGAAATGACAGAGCACGGTTTGCCTTTGGCGAGAATGGAGAATAGTGCTTTAAAAGATAAAATCAAGATTGAAGCCGATAAGATTTTGATTGATCCTGAATTGATGAAAGCATTTTTCCAGTCAGCATTAGATGGAATAGTGAAGTTCATCAATAAATTTCGCAACGATAACGACCTCGGTAGTATCAATACAGTTCTTCTTGTCGGAGGATTGGCTGAGTCCAAGTACATACAGCACGTCATAGAACACAGTATTGAAGGGATTAGGGTCATAGCACCCAATGATCCATCCCTTGCCGTTCTCAAAGGCGCATTGCTGTTCGGAAAAAATCCCAAAGCAATAACCATGCGTATTTCCCGATTTTCATATGGATTTTCAGTTGCTAGGCCATTTGAGCAGAACAATGATCCTGATGATTTGAAAGGGAGTTTGAATGGACGAGATTGGTGCACAGGCGTCTTTCAAAAATTAATAACCATAGGCGAATCAATTGAGAAAGGTAGTCTTCGATCATCCATTGTTTCCAGAGAAGGTACCTTAGACAATCTGTGTGGGAGGTTGCTTTCTGTGGTAAAGCCATTAGAGTGCGAAATTTATAAATCCGAACTTAAAGATCCAAAGTACACAACTATCGAGCACGGAAGTGAATGTATTGGAAAATTAATTGTGATGCCCCCAGATGACGGATGGCCGATTCGTGCATTGCTTGCCCGTGGGTTGGTTGTAGGAGAAAGCGAACTACGCGCCTTTGCATTCAATCTTGGTTCGAACGAAATGTATACAGCTCGGTTAGATTGTCTGTAATTCCCATAATAAAGGTTTCAATTTTATCATAACTACATCAATGTATCGCAATATCTTTTCTGTAGCTTAATGTAAACAACAAGATACATTTCAGCCTGTATTTGTGGTCTCTATCGTATGCTTTTCTTTGCTGTTTGGGTGAATTGTTTTTGCACATTTTTCATTATGTTTCTGCCCAAAATGTATGCTATTAATTATACGTTTTCACGAGTTTTATCTCACGCCGAAAGCGGAGGGATATAGTTTTGGCGTTGTCAGTCCGTCCGGCTGCCACACACTACATATCAATTAGGAGAGTTTCATGCACAAGAACCATACACATACACTTTCTTAAATTAGAGTTACTGCTCTGTGTTGTTTTTGCATGACGTTCGTCTGTCACACAATTTTCAGCGATATATCTTAGAAACTAAATAAGATTCCAACATGAGATTTAGTGGATGTAAAGATTTCAATGAGAGAAGTGAAATGCACAAGAATAATAACCTTACACTTTCTTAAATAAGAGTTATTGCCTTTTGTTATTTTTGTATGATGTTACTTTTAAGGGCTATATCTCATATTCGGTTTGCATGAATATTTTTATTTTATTCATATTAATGTTTTTCATTATAATTACACTGATAATTTTTCATTTTAATGATGAGCCCGATACTTGATTTTTTTCCAATAGTTGTCCGTTTTCAGCATGCATCTGTTGTTCTCATAAAGGTCCGTGGAACAATCGAGTGCTAGTTATAATCATCAAATCAGAAAATGTGTTATATTATTCAACTTGAATAGCTATAATATGGATTTATGTTTATGTATGCGTATGCGTGTTGCAATAAATAGAGAATAACAGGTAACTGCCCTATTGTTTTGATAAATATCAGGCGAGACTATGCTTGCCGAGCTGTATTTTGTTTTCATGCTATATATTTTTGAAGTTCATTTTCGGGAAGCTGAACAAAGTATTGTTTGTGTTTCGTATAACAATTTGTTTCTTAAACTGTTTTGCACTTTATCCAGTGCTTTTTTCAGTGGTTTGTGAATGTGCGTTTTTATGTAACTTTGTTAAATATGATTCGTGAAGAACTAAATTGTGAGACCATTTTATCATTCCAAAGAGACATATAAGCTATAATTAAATACTACCTGGTGGTATGCATTTATTTACATCTAACCGACAACATTTGACATCGATCAGTTAATTACTCATGCATCCATCACATTTATCATGTATTACGTTTTTTATAATTGTGTTATCATTTATCAAACTTTTTGAATTTAACTGACACATTTGTGAAAACGTTATTCGTTGTTTTTTTTATTAAAAGATACAAAAAGAGACCAAGAATCATCTTACTAACCATTTAATGTTAATTATTTTTTTCAGTCGATGATGCTACACTTTTTACACATTTTATTTGAAAAATAAATAAACAGATATAGCCAAACTGAAAATAAAACTCTAAGTATTTAACATAAATGCCTTCTAGAAATTAATTTAATGTGTATGCTTAACGTGTCGTCCTGTGTGTAAATGTATCATGGGTGACAGACAGAGATAGAAGATGTGCGATGTTTTTCAGACAGTGTGCAGTGTGCACAGAAAATCTCATTGCATGACGAATTGTGTTATGACCAAAAACTGCTTCCAGCTTTAGCATTAACAATATGTTATAAAATACCTTACATCACACTGAAAGATATAGACTATTATTTCATTATAATCCTCATCGTATACCGCTTTTCTCTGTACCTTTATGCACTTTAAATAAATAAACATATGCACCAGTAACTGTATATTGTCTTTTTATTTTGATCGTACAAGGGGAACAAAAGAGTGCATCCCACATTTATATCTCTTTCCGCAAATATATGAGTTAGAATATAGCACAGCCTTGCTGCGTAAACCAGAAGTTGCAAGTACCACGCGATTGTGGCAGTTTTCCAATAATAATCAATGGTGGTATCCGTAGGCCCCAGTCTGCAACAAAGATTCACATATTGTAGATCTATACGGTTATCCGGACACTAGATTGATATCTCAAACGTATACCAGGATAAGAATTCTCTCATTCGGTGACATCCCTGCTTAAGAGGAAGGACGTAATAGGAACGACACTTTAAATATTGCAATTAAAATAACTGTTTATTATATTTAATTATTAAAACTTATTAATTAGAACGTGGTTAACTTGATGAATGAATAATTGAAACGAATGTGTCCAAACTTGCTAAAAACGCTAGGCTTTTGCGTATGTAATCCCAGCCCCCCACCCCGCACTCATAGAAAATTGACAAATCCAAACGATCAGCAACCTCAAATCTAAAATAGCCTTTCCATCCATAAGACAGATGGTGGTTTATGTTAAGCGCATATAGACAGATGGTTAATGCGATTGCAGCGTTTTTTTTCCTTTACAGTAAGCACTTCGATTGAGGCGTGTATTTCCCTTTACAGTAAGCACTTCAACTTTTGATAGGAGTTATTGTCCTTGTCGAGTAAATCGTTTCGTAAGTTACGTAAGAGAATTTTCTGTGTTGGAGATTGTAACCAATGCCGCAACATTGATACTTATTCCAGATTCGAAACAATATATTATACAACAACAATTCGTATATGATTATTGTACAAAACACACTCAGCAATATAACAGATAAATATCGAGAGCTGTCATTATAAAAGAAAGGAGTAAGTAGGAAAAGAAAACACATAATTGAATGGGCTTTACATTGGGGTCTTGCTGTGTGTGTGACTAAAAAAATTAATTATGCTCTGCCTTACGTCGTGTGTGTAAGTAAGTATATACACGGATTGGATGTTTAATGCTCGTAGCATTCTTGATTCTTTGCATCATGTTCAGGTAGTTATCAAACGCAAAAAGAAATTACTGACTGAAATCAATATTTGAGAACGATTTAATACTAAACGAAATTACGATAGAAATCAAACTAGCTACGATCGTTAGAAACAGAAAAAGGAATAATCTTACTAAGAACGCACTAAATAAAAAATATACAAAGACGGATAATGTTATAATTAGTATGGAGAGATCAAACAGCACAATCCAAAGAAAGCATGAAAAACAAAAAGAAACAACCAGTGGGAGGAAAGAAGGAATCGGATCAGTACAGAGCCGACATGGCCGCTCAAAACACGTCAAAGTCGGACCGTTACCAAAAATAAAACATTGAAACAAAAATGAGATATTGAACCTTTCTACCAAGATGCCATCTGTTGTTTGTTTTGGTTCAAAGTAAACATATTTGGTTCAAACCAGTATATTGTGTTCGCATAATGAATAGCAAGTTTTAAAAATGGACATATACATTGTAATTTTTGAACATGTTTGGGCTGAAAACTCATGATTCCCGCAATCAAAGCCCAGATTTTGTTTAAACGGAGCTTGCCTAGACCTATCCTTAATTGTTAACAAATATATGATTAAGATTTTTTCGTAACATGATTAAAAACGTGCATTAATGGGCGTTACTTGGCATGATATGTGCGATGTTTCAACCCCTTTTTCGAGGAAACACGTCTACACAGAGATTCAATTTTAAGAGACATTGTGCTGTTAGCCACAATAATATAATTCGTGTATCAAAACTTTTTTATAGTTGACATTTCAAAACTTTGCACACACGTCATGCTGACCCATATGTTTGGCAATTGGTTCATTGCCATTAATAAAAGGTCGCATACTATAGTAGGTTTTCTTTCCTAATGGTGCAGCTGAAATTTTACTTTGTGCTTTTACTGCGTGTACATTTAATAGTACTAAAATATCGTTATCGGTCATCATATACCGTCAGTATATAAAAAATAGTCACTATCACGACGCGTTACAGTTATCGATCGTCGATTTTTGGTGATCAAATTTCACGTTATCCGTTCTCTTATGGCACAGTTATAGCGTTATATGATCCTTTACGAACTTCATTTTAAAGAGACTGGTAATTGTATTGGTCTTGAGTTTAGCCCATCAAAATGAATATCAAAACGCAATTGTATCAGCCAATTCCTCCACGGTATATAATGCAGTAACAAAGGGATATATACCGATTGTTTAGAAGACTGGCCCGTTTGAGCATGTTGATGTCGCTGTAAGCACTTCTTGAAACTGTCTGAGTGTTCTTTTCCTCAGAACGATCATCTTTTTTTGTAAAATTAAATCGACTAAGTGCACATAGAAGCGTCACGGCTCTACTCAAAATAATAACCAGTATAGGTCATTTCAAATAAATAACCAGGTTTGAAAAAAAAATAAGGTATCTAAGTGGTCTCCTCCTTCGCTTTGAAAATAAGGCCCCCATGTTATTCGAATAAGCCCTTGCTGAACATAATTTAAATAAGCCTAACATGATGTTTACATTTCTGTTTACAATCAATATGCAAGGTATATTTTCGTATGTCTGTCCTACCGAATAAAATACATAAAATAAGTTTGGATCAGTATAACGCGGAGGTAAATAACTTTAGAAAACAAGTTTAACAACTTTAGACGTATAGCAATATGTTGCCTAAATAAAGTTAATGCTCCTAAAACCGGTTCATATCTATTATTATTTGAATTTACCGTTCCAAGGCGGTGATCCCAATTTTATCATTTTCTGCTAATAGTGTTCTGTTAAAAATTAGTGGAAAACAACACGAATTTCTCTCCTGTTAGAATTTCTTGAGTTGGATTGCTTGCTTTTTTAAATTATAATTGTGTTTCATTAGAGTTTACGTGGTTTTACCTATATATGAGTTGACATTAGCCTCATAGGTTTTTATGCCTTCTGTCAATCTGTCCGTTATTAGTTATTACCTTCTACCACACACTGATGTCATAACTCAAAGAGTAAAGAAGATACCTTGATAAACTTAGTACACTTTGACAGCAAACTGGGAAACAAACACGGTCACAGCGAACATCAAATCAATAGTGTTTTCATTCAGCCTTCTTGCCCAATAGAGAATATGTTATAGAGCAATTCATCAAAGCCCCTAAACACCTGTTAAACCGGTAAGGGACTAATAACTCGGATCCTAGCAGATACCTTTCTTATAATGCAAATAATACATTTACTCCAAGAGTCAGGAAATAATTTGATAAAAGAGCCAAAACAAGTATAATATCTTATTGAGTAAGCTTATTTAGTGTTTTGAAAAGATGCAAATCCATAAAATGTAAATAGCGCACCAAATACATAACATTTTGAAGCGCTTTACACTTTCTTAACATGCACGTTTACATTCTGAGCAAAATAAACAGGGGTTACACAAGTTAATACAATTAATGTTATCATATTGACACGCTCTCAAACTTAACCACTCAATATTTGACATTATTACAATTATGAGTGATATAACTCGAAAAGCAAACAACGCATGATAATGACACAAAGTAAAGACAATGTGATGATAATCGTCATATTTTTATTACTCAAACAGTACAGAGGAAACTTTTACAAACTGTTTGCACTTAAACAGCAAAATGAAGACTTTATTTCTCGAAGGTCCTGAGAGTTAACCATTACACGACGGTAACATGTTTCCGTTATCTCTTCCTTATCATTATTCAGCCGAATTGTATCGGTTAACTAAATGACCCCTATGGCCTAATGCCATTGTTAAACATTATTTACATAAAATACAAAAAAAGTTTTATTTTTTGGATATCGTAACTCCAGATATTTAATGTATACTTACTTTGTGTTAAGTACACACGTACTGGGCAGAATATAAATATGATCCTGCATACATACATTAATTTCAAGCGTTAAATACACCAATAGTCAGGATTTAAGGATATACATTATTGTGTCAACGCTGTCATAATTCAGTTGAAAACACATACTATAAATATATAAACATTATTCATTAAAACTAAAATACAAAGGTCCCGCCGAGATTTGAACTCGGATCGCAGGATTCAAAGTCCTGAGTGCTAACCATTACACCACGGGACCTTACGTTATCAAGCAAACTAATTGATATTACATCGGTAGTGATATCGTTGGTCACATATGTCACATATGTAGACATGTTTCACATAAACAACATCCAATACTCGTTCGTCTAACTCTACCATTTCGTGTACTACAACTGAGAAGTGTATGTATGGTTTTAATATGTATAACGTTATACTATGCAATATAGATGGTTTATTTCGGAGCATAAATGATCATAGTATTTAGGATTTCCAATAGCATTAATGTATACTTGTTTTATAACTGTTACGTAAGAACGTACTGGACAGCACATTAATATAAGCGTTCATACATGCATTTATTTCAGGCGTTAAATATACCAACAGTGGGATTTAAAGGATATACATTATTGTATCAAAGCTGTGGCAATTCAGTTTGAAATAGGACCGAGAAATAGTCTAGTGCTTCATAAAATTTGGAAACATTTTCAATTATAAGTATAACTTAAGATTTGAACTCGGATAGCAGGATTCAAAGTCCTGACTCCTTACACCTACTGGACCGTATGAAGCAATTTTTTCACAAAACCATTCGATACGTTTTTTTAAAATGGCTGCAAGCAACTTAGAAAAACAACTAACAAGCGTTTTCCCTCTGCGAAATAAAACCACAAACTGAAACACGCGTTCTTAATAGTTTATTACATTTAGATATTCATCATGATTTTTTTGCCTACGTTGTAAAGTGTATTTTATTTGTCAACATAAAATATTATTAATAATATTATAATTAAACATTTAAAACTAGAAATGGCGCGGCAGATGCCGACGCGTATCCCAACGCCGCATAGATGTTATATTAAAAGGCAATTTTGGGTTGGCAAGGCCTATGTCGGTGGGGCCCCGGGGTGGGTACGAAAAGAAATTGGGAACGAAAAAAGTTTGGGTACGAAAACAAATTTGGGAACGAAAAAATAAATTGGGAACGAAAAAATAATTGGGTATGAAAAATAAATTGGGTACGAAAAAAAATAGGGTACGAAAAAAAATTTGGGTACGAGATAAAATTAGGTACGAAAGAAAAATTGGGTACGAAAAAAATGGGGTACGAAAAAAAATATGGGTACGAAAAAAAAAATGGGTACGAAAACAAATGTGGGTACGAAAAAAAAGTTGGGTACGAACAAAAATAGGGTACGAAAAATGTAGGGTACGAAATAAAATTGGGGGTACGGGGAAGTAGTACCCGTGCACCTCTCGATAAATTTGAAAGAGGGCGTGAACCAAGCTTCCTTTACCTTTATCAATGGCCCTGGGGTGGGTAATGTGGACATGGATGGTCGAGATAGACCGTGTTGTCATAAGAGATGTTCAGTATTAATTTCAAGTCAAATGGTGAATAAATGAATAAGTTATGTTAAAACAAAATTTTGGGCCCCACCCCAACCCCATTCTCCACTGTCTCCTCCTACACTATTAGCACTACAACCTTGAAACTTACACACATGGTAGCTATGAGCATATGTGCAACGGTGCACTATTTGGAATTTTGATCTGACCCCTGGGTCAAAAGTTATTACCATGTGCGTCGCATGTTGTTAGTAAACTGAGTTTTGTTTACCCATTTTACCCATTTATTTACCCATAACTTTTGACCCAGGGGTCAGATCAAAATTCCGTAACCATCACCGTCGCACATATGCTCATAGCTATCATGTGTGTGAGTTTCTAGGTTATAGTGCTAATAAAAGCGGAGATCAATTCAATATCCCCACCCTTTTAAAAGCGTGGGGATAATGAATATTTGTCCATTGTTCATTGAAAATACATCAACGCTCTTTACTTTGACTCGTAACAAATTATTGCAGTGGTCGTCCGTTAAATGTTCAAGATGTATAGCTGTGTTCAATTTAATATAACTGAAATAAAACAGAAAAATAATACGTAGTATTGAGGCTAAAATGTTATTTGAAGTAGGCACTATAAACAGTTACACTCAAATTTATGAATTGATGCTTAAAAGCATTAACTGGGACTGCACAGGAAAATATTAATAGCGAATAAGTAAAAAAACATAAATTCAATCAGTGACCATTTGCAATTAAACACACAAATAAAAGAGGTCCCGCCGAGATTTGAACTCGGATTGCAGGATTCAGAGTCCTGAGTGCTAACCATTACACCACGGGACCGCACACGCATATTGGGTAGCCGTGTGGATAATTAAGCTCTACCGTGTTTCGGTTTATACTGAAAGGTGTACTGGCATATTATTATATATTGTGTTTTACCTCTGCGTTAAAAAACACAATAGCTGAAAGTCTTATTTATAAGTTTTATGCGGTTTATGCACCTAAAAGATGTACTGTTAGATAAATACAGAAGGTGTTTAACCTCTGCGTAATCAAACAGCAAAAGCTGACAGACGTGTTAGAAATTGTTCATTACATTTAGAGATACCGGTATATGATTAATGTGTCTCCGTCTTGACAGTCTGTGCAAGCGTGTTAGATTTGTCAACCTAATTAACACTCTAAATATTATAATTTAACAATTAAAATGAATATGTTCCATAGTTCATCGGAAACCATGTTCGAACCCGTCCAAGATATCATTGGGACATATGTTCTGACCAAATTTCATAAAAAATGGACAAAAGTGTGACTTCTAGAGTGTTAAGAAGGTTTTACTAATAATAGCCATATAAGGAAAATGCCCCGCCCCTGGTGGCGATTTTTGTAACAGACCGGAACCATTTTCGAACACATCCAAGATATCATTAGAACTATTGTTCTGACTAAGTTTCATGAAGATTGGACAATAAATGTGACTTCTAGAGTGATAAACAATGTTTTACTATATCACCATAAGGAAAACTGCCACGCCCCCCTGGCAGCCTTGTTTTTCAACTAACAGGAACCATTTTCGAACTCGTCCAAGATATCATTAGGACACATGTTCTGGCCAAGTTTCTTGATGATTGGACAATAAATGTGGCCTCTAGAGTCACGCCGGGCATGCGGATACTTTGATAACGAATGGCACTTCGATAACAGAGAACAACAAAACCCATGCGCGATAGATCAGTTTTTCTTTTTTTTTGCATTTATGTTCTGTTCCTTGAGTTTTCCGACACGGACCATTGTTTGGCCGATTAATGGTATAGCACTTCGTATTGCGATGAAAAAAATTCGCTGAAGAACGGTTGATTATACGGAAAAAAAGAAATAATAACAGTATATCGAAAATCCGCATGAACTCGATGATCAGTACATATTTCAAAACAATACAAATATTTGGAAATAAATCAAGAACGTGTTTACTCTTCGAATTAAAGGTAAATGTGTATTAATGTTACAACATGTTAAATTTGTAGTTTATTGACGTATTTGAGGAAAATACAATGTTTAAACATCCGGATGCAACATTTTCATGGACACTTCTTTAGCCGGTCATTTCAATGACAATGCCACTTCTGTTCCCGATTACCCGACACTTTTTAACAATGGAACACACTAGTTTAAGTGAACCAGAAATGCAGAAATCGCTGTTAAATAATGTTATAATAAGCAGGCAATAATTGACAATATCTGTACTGACGTAAATTAAAAATGAATCACTGAAAATTTGCTTCATTGTTCTTATCGCTTTGGAATATGATTATGATTTAGTTTTTCATGGCATATTGAAGATTAAAATCTGAGCACAGTACTTACTCTACATGTTGGAATAGCAAACACCTTGGTAAGAATAGTAACAATATAAATACACGCATTTCAAGTACATGTACATGTAGAAGATAAAACTCGGATATCAGAGTGCCCAATTTGTTGAGTCTCCGTTATTCGACGTTTCCTTTATCGGGAATCAAAGTGTCTACAACATCATGCATATCACCTATTTAAACATGCTCTATCTTCGTTCATATTTCATTGAGTACTATCAAAATTTCAGTATTTGAAGCATAGTAATTCCTATACATGCTGGAAAATCAAACACTTTATTGCAATATTTCGAAGTATTTTTATTGTGTTGAAATGTGTACTGATCAATCAGTTTAAGCTGTTTTCCGATGGAATGTTCTCATTTTTTGGCAAAATTTTACCATTCTTCATTAAAATTCTTTCATCACAATACAAAAGATTGCACCATTTATCAACTCCACCATGTACTGTGTCTCAAAAACCAATATTAATGATGTAAATAAATAAAAACCAGAGGAACTTAATTACCTTTCGCGCGTTTCTTCTGTTTTTCACCGTTATCGAAGTGCCATCCGTTATCGAAGTATCCGCATGACCAGCGCGAGAGTGTTAACAAGGTGAATGTTGTCAACCTAAAATAATTCCCAAATGTTTTAAATTTAGTTTTTTTTTTTTATTCCATCGTTCATTGAAAACAGCTATAGAACAAAAACTAAATCTAGCCGATTTTTTTTCAGAAAATGATAACAGTTCAAGTCCATAGTATGTTAAAGATTTAAATTGTGTTTAATTGTGCATATGGGGAGAGGTCCGGTCGTGGATGCAAACGTTATAATTGTTGTTGCTTTTTTATCGTACATTGCTTTATAAGGTAGCTCATGAACGATGATTCTGCTGCAGTAAAAAAAAGTGTATTCCATTCTAACCAATCGTTTTCGAACAAGCACTTAATTAAATTCATTTCTCACCTCTTAACGCAAAGGAGTTTCGGTGAAATTTAAATGTCAGTATAAGATTGATTAGAACTTTTAAGCAATATTCAAAATGAGTGTAAATAAATGGTTTAATGGAATCTATTAATAAGACCAATAGTTGCAACTTAAATTGTAAGAAAGATCCCTATATTCTTTTTTTAGGCAGACTTATGTACCTTGGATTTCAACGAAACTCTAGAGGTAATCGCTGGGGATATGTTTACTATTATTGATATATTAATAAGATACAAATACAGATACAGATGGCAGATGGATAGGGTAATAAGTGAATAGTTCTTAAAGAAATGCACCTAAGACGGAATGAATAAAAACATTAATGGATATCTATATCGATATTGATATATTATCAATCTATCGGTGTGGCTATCCACGAGAAAAACAGTTCGGGAATTAGGGGTGACTTTGCGATTATCACAACGACAATATTTGTGAAAACAAAGCGGCCACACTTCCCGGCGAGCGTAAAATAAACGATTTTCAAATCAAAATGGCTTACAAAGGTGGTGCGAAGGTCCAGAAAGTAATGGTCCAGCCCATTGTATCCTTTATCTGCTCATGCTTCCGTATATGTGATACGCCTGCTACCAAATACTTTGTTTCGAATATATTCGGTTTGTCGTGAAAACGCATGTCGCGAAAACGTATGATAATTGGAATGCTTCCTCACTTTAGCACAGGCGCTCGATGGCAATAACTCAATGATCGACTATCCGTTGTGACTTTATGTCCCCCAGTCTATGGACATATTGTTTTTGCCCTGGGCCAAACAAAAAAAATTGTGTGGTTCGGGTAACGGCTGAAAAAACATTAGGTAGGGTAGTAGGTAGTCAATATAAATTGCCGCCATAGAGTCTTTTGATGATTTTTTCTTTGGCAGACTCTTGGTATCAATAGTCCACTCTATCTTTTTAATAGCAAGAGTTCGGACACGAATTTCAGTCGCATCACTCCTGAATTTAAAAACACACATATTTGTGACTATTGTGAAAGAACATTGCCTAAATAGTATATACACTATAGCTCCTTTATAACGCGATTGACGGGGTCCAATCAACACGACCGCGTTATAAACGGATCCGCGTTATATTCTGAGCGCATTTATTGGTACAGTTACGGTATTGCGCTATATATATGGTCCCTGTTAATTGCCATGCTGTGTTGTCATTCTCCAATACATTCAAGTAAACCGCATCGTATCGATAACTGTATACATACCGCTTTTATAGTGTGCATATTTATCCGATATTCCGAAATAATTACCACAAATGATCCTGACATGTTATGACGATAAGTGTTTTAATACATCCGTAAACACGAGCATATGCCTACGCATTAATTCAGAAGTGTAAAGAGTACAGTGCATGGGATAGAGCATTCATTAGGTACAGCTAAAATTAGATTAAATGCAATACCTGACCAGTGCTTTCCACAGGTCATTTAACGGTCCCTCACCGGGGCGCTTGAATTTCGAAATCAGAGTCCGCGAAGCGCTTGAAATTTTCCGATCAGCGTATTTTGGCAGTTACTGCTGCTAGCCATTCTTAAGATCAAAGCGATGTCGTCTTCGCCGATAATTTTAAAAGCTGATTTACGATCCTTTGTCGCTTTACCCAACTAAAGCCTGCTAAAAGGTGGAGCGTCGTTGTATTGGAAAGTCAATATTGGCCAATGAGAGCGCACACTTTGTATGAGCGACAGCCCTCATAGGCAGGCAATACCTGCAGTTAAATCATGCAGACGACTCATGACGTGCATGTAATTGCCACAGACATATTGGCCAGTTACTTAGAACACTGATGATGGTAACCAGCTGTAATCCTCATGGACATCGTGCAGTTCATGCATAATACTTTCAAAACATGTATTTGACTCATAAAGCGTTTTAACAAATTATCGTTGAATTCATTACACAACTGTTAATGTTTTGTTGAAATCTCAAATGAGCATAATTAAATTTGTAATCCGAAACCCACTCACAAATGTCGATGTTAACGCGTTTGTAATCCGAAACACACTTCCAAATATAAATGTTAATGCGATGTTAACATGCATCAAATTAGTAGTGTTAATTTATTTTGTGTTGACCATTTGTCAATAAAATGGCTAAAATTATGCAGCATGTACAACGTCGCGTCATTTGGAAAGCGCACACATCACGTCATGTGATTTATGCATGTTCAGTGGGAATATTTCATCAAATCTTTAAAAAGTAACTCATTTGATACTTTAGAAAAATGGCAACGTTTGTGTTGTGAAATTTTATCGTGAATATTTGCTTTTGAGAATGGAATATACGGGATTATCGGGTAATAAATAGAAACTGGAAAAGTAGTAAGTACATGTATGCAGTGAAAGAGTCGGGTTGATACGGATGTATTGGGGAATCGTTCGAGTCGGGATCTTACTATCAATGCGGAAAAGTTGTTAAAAAATTAAAAACTATATCTTTAGAAATAAAATTTTAGCGCAACAAATGACGTTTTTAACGCTGTTTTGTAACCAGGTTTTCCGAAGGAAAAAACTGGTTATTAGATTGGCGAATGCGGGCGGGCTGGCTGGCTGGCGGGCGGGCGGAACAAGCTTGTCCAGGCCATAACTATGTCGTTCAGTGTCAGATTTTAAAATCATTTGGCACATTACTTCACCATCATTGAACGGTGTGTCGCGCGAAAGAATTACGTCGATATCTCCAAGGTCAAGGTCACACTTTGAGTGCAAAGGTCAAAAATGGCCATAAATGAGCTTGTCCGGGCCAGACTATGTCATTCATTGTCAGATTTTAAAGTCATTGGGCACATTTGTTCACCATCATTGTACGGTGTGTCGCGCGAAATAATTACGTAGATATCTCCAAGGTCAAGGACGCCATGTCTAAAAACAGATTGATTTTGAAACAAGGGGGGTAATTGTTATGAACAATCAGTAGCAATGCACATTTTGTGTTGCAGTTGTCTCCCTTTATCAGACTTTTTTTTTATTGAAAAACTGGTTTTGTGACAATTTTGTCCCTTGTCTTAGAGTTAAAACGCACCTGAGAACGTCAATTGACACGTTAAATAAAATAAAAATCAATGTCGGGAGGGGACACCCCTCCGTCGGGAGAAGACACCCCTCCCGAACCACCCCTATCAGCCCCGGGGCGCCTGAACAAAATCCTGTGGAAAGCACTGCTGACAAAGAAATATTTTATTGTGTCATACGCAGTCATGTAAAAAACGTGCTTCACGGGGACTGAAAGCGGGTAAAAATGCAACTGAATTTCTGTAAACAATTAATCGGCGTTTGCATGTAAATAAATCGTCTGGGTTATTAAATTAATTTCTCTCACACGTCGTACAAAGTATATTTCGCAGCCGATCCTTTCAATTAGACAAACTGCAAATATTTCAAAGTAAGAATGTTTTTAATCTTTTTAATTAACTTTAATTTGATAATTATACGGGTACCGTAATTATAAAATGTACCGCATTTATAGCGCATTGAACCACCCTGATACGGAACAATAAACACTGACACGCTAGTTTTCACACCTTTATTGACATTACACAACATATTAACACCAACTGCCTGCCGAGTGTCGTTTAACCTCTAAGGGATTATAATCGGTTAAACGGACTGTAGAATACAGCAATCAAGCTGTGAGCGCCGCCATCTTTGAAGTTTTCTGAAAATACGAAAATACGAAAAATAGTTGCATAAAATG
>VMBQ01004645.1:58055-80612 GCA_007657795.1 Dreissena rostriformis
TTTTTTTTAAATATTATTATACATGTATTAGCACAGATATAAATACATAACATAATTATTTTGATATAGATATCGTTTTGAAAACTGTAGAAGCGATTCAAAAGGGCTAAATAAATAATCCGTTAATATCCAGGTCAAGCAAGCGCTTCCACTTGTAGATGTTTAACTTTCACGTTTAAAATACGGCGATGTATGGGTCCGTACCTTTTTGGAATTTGGGACCGATTTCCTTTGCAAATAAGTTCATAATTATCAAAAAGATGTTTATTCTATTTTTTATTTTCTTTCTTTAGTATATCGATCGTTCAAAGCATGGCACTTCCGAATCATGTTATCTTAAGATTCTGAATAAGTCGAGGAAAAGTCAGAACGATACAGATTTTCAATACTGGGCCCCCTGACTCCGCATTTTAAACATGCCCTTGAAGCGTTCGATTTACACAGATCGTAGTCACAGCTATTGTAAACAACATGGCGGACATTTTAGAAAAAGACGCGAATACGAATAACAATAACAATGACTACTTCTATCAAGTTTCTTTTACAGTTTCTAGTCATACTATGATACCAGTGTGTTCTGATTAATGAGTTTAATAAAATTTGTAAAACTTGTTATTCTGCTGTTTCTTCACAGATACATAATCTGTTAAATATCGCGGTACGTACCGCGATACAGTGTTGGCGTACCACGATATACCGCGGTACGCTCACGGCGTATCGTGACAGCCCTAGTCAGAATGTTTATCTGGACAATATCTAGCCTGAGCTATAATCTGCATCACATGCATCCAAAAATTTGGTCACCAGGTCAAATCTTATAAAAACCTTGTTATCACTCCAAAGGCAACATCTTAGTCAAGTGCACCAACAAACCTTGTTACCTTTGAAGAGGCCACATTGATGAAGTTTGGTCAGAATCAGGGCCCTCTCTCAGGGGAAGGTTACCCAGGTCCGTCATGAGGGGGAATTTTCCCTGCGTTTCCCTTTTATGGGGATTTTTTTTTTACTTACTCTCTCATTACAACATTTGTACATGTTTGCACTATATTCATTTTTTTCTCATAATTTAGTATTTTTGAATAGATGAACTTGAAATCAAATTGAGATTAATCATCATGAGAAACTTTCAAAAAAAAAAAAAAAAAAAAAAAAAAAGAAATTATTAGTGNTAGGGGGAAAAAGTATACTTATTTAGGGGGAGGGGGCCGATATTTGGCCCCAAAAAAACCAGATTGAGGGCCCTGAGAATGTTCAGCTGCCTGGACAATATTTTGGGCGAGTTTCAAATATGGATCATGTGTGTCTAGAAATTAGGTAACCAAATCATATCTTAGAAATACCTTCTAAGAGGCCGCATTTATGTCTTATTCTTGATGAAACTCGGTCAGAACACTAGATCACTTGGTCTTCAGCAATTGAGTGCGCTATTCAGGCTGATCATGGCCCTCCTGTTATTTTTACAATTAAATCTTTGCAGTCTGGAAAGTGACCTTAGGCTCATTATGTTTAAACAGACTCGAAGAACATTTCGCGAAATCGTGTATATGGTGTAAATGTATGGTGGTTGTGGGGTCATATTGACAATGTTATTATGTTCTTTCAGAAATCCAGAGTGCAAGTGTGGCTGTATGAACAAGTGAACCTTCGTATTGAGGGTTGCATTGCTGTAAGTACATCTTTAGAATTATTAGCTCGGCTGTTTTCGAAGAAAACCCGAGGTATTGTCATAGCCCTTTCGTCTGCCGCGTCCTCGTCATTGTTGGCGTTGTCGTCCGAAAACTTTAACATTGGCCATAACTTTTGCATTATTGAAGATAATAACTTGATATTTGGCATGCATGTGTATCTCATGGAGCTGCACATTTTGAGTGGTGAAAGGTCAAGGTCAACCTTCAAGGTCAAAGGTAAAAAAGAAAATCCAAGCACCCACAGCCGAGCGTTGGCATCCGCTCGACGGTGCTCTTGTTAACAAATGAAATGCCTTTAAGCAGGATTTTTTTAGACTCAGGGGAAGGGGTCCTCGCCTTAAAATATAGCAAATTTAGGGTAAGCTTTCAGGTGATGTTACTAATAGGGGAATGGCATTTTTAGAGGTGAGTTATATTCTGAGTGAAAGCTATGAAGTGTATATTCTGATACAGCTACATGTATAGAAAGAGAAAGCCCTGCCACTTGCATTGTTACTGATAGTAGATAACAATACTTCCTTAAACCTTAAAATCATGGTTGTTATTTTGGGAAGTTAAGACCCAAAGCAGAATTTCTCGAAGCAAATTTTGTAATGGCTTTATTGCTTTTTACTACTGTGCATTTATTTTTGAAAACAAATCTGAATTTGTTTTCAATTTCAAACAGTTTGATTCATCCATAGTTTTCATGATGTTGGTGATTCTGATGAACTGTGTTAAAACCTCCACGATTGTCTATTCATTTGCCACTGGAAGATTATAGAAATAATTATTCATATATATTAAAATTAAAATGATACATATATTACTCGACAATATTGTGTTGGTAATGCATCTATAAAAACTGTTTTAGTTTGCTCTTCAATTTCTTTCTGACTTACTATATTGTTAATGATATCCACAATTCTTATCCTTTTAATGGCCAACTTTGTGTTTTGTTCAGATATCAGTGTATGAGCCTTGCTCTGAGAAAATGGGGTTTAATGCAGGGTATAAAGTGCAGTCCGCTCAGGGACAACACTTTCCGCCTATACTACATGTAGATTTATGCTAAGAAGAGACTCCCTTTAAACAAAAAATTCCATAAAAGCGGAAAGTGTCGTCCCTGATTATCCTCAGTTTTTTTTTTGGCCCGATTTTATAGCCGAATAACGGCTATGTTCCCAATGGCAAAAGGTACACTTTTTTCCCAAAATTTGGAAAAAAAATCCCAATTAAAAAAAATTTTTTTTTTTTAGAAGTGTAATGATTATTTTATCACAATTTTATTTCAATTACATGTAACAAAGTACATTATAATGATTTATATGATTTTAATTTGAATTATTATACAGAGTTATATCAATATATATGGTTGTACTAAAGTGCTTCCAAAGAAGGCTACTGAATTTATTTTCCCAATTTCTTGAAAATGCCGATAAAATTCCCAAATCCAAAGCCATGGGCTATCTTCCCAAAAAGGGGAAAAAAAACCTGATCCTGTGCGGTGACACTTTCCGGACATGCATAAAGTCCTGTTAACCCAGAGCGAGGCTCATATAGTGTGATTGTGTGTATGTTTATTCAGGGGTTTGATGAGTACATGAACCTGGTATTGGATGAGGCAGAAGAAGTGCACATGAAGAACAAAACTAGGAAAACACTCGGTAAGAAGGCAATTAAAAATAATGTTTGTCAGAAATTAAATAATGATTTGAATATATGCCATAGATTTCTGTTATCTGATAGTAAATGAGAACTTTAACATCATTTTGATTATAATGTGACTAACAAGTTTGCAATTGAAACAATACCTTTGTGTTTTGAAAAACTGCGCTCAGGCTTGGCAGATCTCTGTTGAGTTGTTTATTGTTTAAGTATACACATAATTATGTTCTTTGTCAATAGAAATATCAGCCAATATCATATCAGACTTGACAACATTCTAATGGATTATTTACAAGCGTCCTTAAGTTAGGTTAAGACTGTCATCCTTTTTGAACAGTGTACACATGATTTTACAAGACCAGTCAGTCAAATACCGAAGATCTAGCTTGTTCAGTGTGTTTTTGGTTAAATTTGGATCCAAAATTTTAAAAGCTAGCAAATGTAAGAAAAAATAAAAACTTATAAATGTTGAAATGTCATTTAAAACTGTGCGATTTTTCCCAATCCAAGGGGCCCAAACCTGATTTTAAAAATGGTGAAAAGATTGCATTGTTTAAATGGTTGAACAAATTGTCAGTTAGAATTAAGATCTCCATATTTGTAAGGCCAAGTGAACAGCAGCAACAATTTTGCCGTGATCGGTTGAAATCATAATATTGAAAAAAAAAACACACGCTGCAAAATGCATAGATTATGTCTGTGTGACTACATGTATGTACACATATCTCCTAGTCCAGAAGATTAACAAAAAAATAAGTTATGATTATAAGTGTAGTTATAATAACTACACTTATAATCATTTTGTTATTCTAGAAATATAATAAGCATTTTACACGAGGTGGACATTGATTCAATCAAGAGGGCAGAAAACAGAATCAAATTTACACATACCAACTAGATCAAATGCACCGACTTCAGTGTGATTTAATATTTTTTTATTTGAGAGATATCCATAAGAAAACCAATAGTGTTATTTGTGTTAATATAGTTGTGGACTGCTTCTGTTAAAAGAGGGTTTAATGCATGTGTGTAAAATGTCGTCCCAGATTAGCCTGTGTAGACTAGAATAGTCTGCACAGGCTAATCAGGGACGACAATTTAGGCTTTTATGATATTTTTTGTTTAAAGAAAGTCTCTTAGCAAAAATATAGTTTAGGCGGAAAGTGTCGCAGCTGATTAGCCTGTGTGGACTGCACAGGCTTAAGCCTGATCTGGGACGACTTTTACGCACATGCATTAAACCCCCTTTTCACAGAGCAACGCTCATTTGTGGACTTCCTCCTTTAAAACGTGTTGGTCTGTTTCAGGTCGCATCCTGTTGAAGGGAGACAACATCACGTTGATACAGGCAGTGCAATGATCAGTTCTCTCCCCTGATACATTCATAACCTTCATCATCGGACTATCTCATCTTGAACTCATGGGTTTTATTCTCACCGAGTTTTGTTGTCTGTAGATAATTACATGTTGTTTCTTTGATGTAACTAATGAACGTTTGATTTTAAGAAGAATTAAGACCCTTTTAAAAAACTGTTCAAACACAAGTTTAATCTTTAAATATTTCAGACCCTTTTAATCACAACTTGATGGTACCTCCTTACGTAGTTTGAAATAAAATTCTACAGACGTTCTGCAATGTACACAAAATATTAGGTACTTCTAAAATGAGGAGACATGCTTTTTTGTCTGTGTATTGAAACCTTATCATTAGTCATATTGTTAAGAATGTACGACTATAATTTATTTTATTTTTTTTTGCATTTGTTGCAAACAATTTCTGTCAGAGCAAGTTTTGAGTTTACAGGCAGTCATAATCATGAGTGTTATTGGTAACATTTTAGTTTCCATATTGTAAAAGCTTTCAAAATGATCATTGATCAATCTTTTATAAAGTTTGAATTTTTTTGTTCTATTTTTTTGTATGAGGTTAATAACTTGTGTATCTTACTTAACTATAAACATTTGTTTCCTTCACAAAATACATTTTTTTTTATTTGTTGGAAACTTTTCAGAGATATGTTGTCATTTGTAAATACTTCATTGCAATGTGCAAGGTAATCTTAAGTATGTAAAATACAAATGTTTTGTAACACATAGTATGGTTTCTTGTTTTTTTATGCCCTCCGGTACGGTGGCATATAGCAGTTGAACTGTCAGTCTGTGTGTCCGTCCGAAAACTTGAACATTGCAGGCCATAACTTTTGCAATTTTGAAGAAAGCAACTGGATATTTGGCATGCATGTGTATCTCGTGGAGCTGCACATTTTGAGTGGTGAAAGGTTAAGGTCATCCTTCAAGATCAAAGGTCAAAAAACAAAATCCAAGGGAAGTAGTAAGCTTTAAAGGGAGATAATTTCTAAACCTGCCAAATGATTAATTGAAATTTTAGCGGCGCAGTAGGGGGCATTGTGTTTCTGACAAACACATCTCTTGTTAGCAAGTAACTCCTGGTATATGTATAGACCAAGAAACTTTAAACACAAATCTGCAGTCATCTAAGTGAAACCAAAACAGTCCATGCGATTCTGCAGCCCATTCTATCTGAACAAACATGTAAAGGAGCAAGCAAACATAAAAATCGAACTGAGAGACATGGCAAGTGAACGCATATTGGACAAGAAGACAGTCAAATCAAATTAAGGGACTAGGTAAGAGAGTTAAATAGATGACCCATTCAAGCTCACAGCTTGGAATCTATTTATACCAACAGTTCATTCCAGCTGAAAGTTTTATGATAAATACATGTAGAAAAATCCATCAAATGAACTGTCCAATGATTTTCAGAGATTGATGAAATTTTGATCACTAGAGTATCAACAAGGTTTAACTATAGCCATATAAGGAAAAATGCCCTGCCTTCCGTTGGCCGTGTTTTTCAACAGACCGGAACCATTTTCAAACTCCTCCAAGATGTTATTATCCCCCGCCAGAGGCGGAGGGATATTGTTTTGGCGTTGTCAGTCCGTCCGGCACTTTTGTGTCCGGAGCCATATCTTGGAAGTGCTTTGGCGGATTTCATTGAAACTTGGTACACGTATATATACGCATAAGAGGATGATGCACGCCAAATGGCATTGTACACCATCTGTTAAAAACAGAGTTATGGCTCTTTATATCTTGAAAAAATGCTTTTTACTATAGGCACTTTTGTGTCCGGAGCCATATCTTGGAAGTGCTTTGACGGATTTCATTGAAACTTGATATAAGTATATATATGGATAAGAGGATGATGCACGCCAAATGGCATTGACGGATTTCATTGAAACTTGATATAAGTATATATATGGATAAGAGGATGATGCACGCCAAATGGCATTGTACACCATCTGTTAAATTTAGTGTATATTAACATTGAATGTTTTTGTGGAAAACGCACAACTTTTTAATTCACCTAAATAAATATTGAAGGCTCAAGAACCTTCCTCTGTCTTAGTTTTGAGTTATTGTCCTCCGTCCGTCCATCTGTCAGTATGTTCGTCCGTCCGATTTGCACCCATCCTCAAACAAAGCATATGTTGCGGGGGATATCAATTCTACGAATTTGCTTGTTAGAACAAATTTTAATGTTCTAAGTTTCATGAAGATTTGACAATAAATGTGACTTATCTCTAGCGTTAACAAGGTTTTACTATAGCCATGATATAAGGAAAACTGCCACACACCCTGGCAGCTGTTTTTCAACCAATCGGAACCATTTTCGAACTCGTCCAAGATATCATAGGGACAGGTGTTCTGACCAAGTTTCATGAAGATAGGACAATAAATGTAGCCTCTAGAGTGTTAACCAGGTAAATGTTGACAACCGACAAAGGGGGATCAAAAAAGCTCACCAGGACAACGTTTTGCTCGGGTGAGCTAAAAACATTCACTTAATGATACACCTGTAAAGAAGTTCAGGATGGTATACTGGAATAAACATGGAAAACTGCATGTCTATTTACCAAAACTTGTCTGGAGGCATTCTACACGTTTTAACGTATAACATTTGATAACATTCGATTTTGCAGGTATTGCTCCTATGATATAAAGTTGCGTTTGAGTGATTTTTATCGTCCTGTGTTAAAAATAACTTAGAAATTGCTTCATATAAAGACATGTAATATGGCCGGTACATGTATTCTCCATCACTGTTGTCACAAACTCTTGTTGAAAATTGAAGGGGAACACCACAGACAGACAAACAGAAATTGATGGTTGTAAAGAGAGCCATAGCGATTCCAGTAGATGTGGAATGTGAAAAAGTCCTCCCTTATTGTATTCATGCGCATTGATGAAGATGTATGGAAAAGCATCCTCACTCATAGTTAATTGGCAAATTGATTCATGAACACAAAATCAAGCAGTTAACTGCTACAATAATTAAATACAATGTAATTAATAAATGTTAATTTAACTTCCAACAGCAGTGAAATAAATTGATATCAAAACTTTATTCAACTCTCTTGAACTTCTTTATTTGTATATACATTAAGGTTGTTTTAGTAAAGTCACTAAAAACAAAACAGATTATGCAGAGATAACCAAACAATGATGAATACAATTAATGGAACCGTTGATTGTGTCCAACTGTCCATTGGTTAAAACATTGGTATGTAAGCAGCTTAAAGCAAACATTTATTAACTATTTTAAAATTATTGATTAATCCTGCCCGGATGAAAAAAAAAGGATAAATTACTTGCAAACATTATTGTACTGACTTACATAATAAAAGATATTGTGATAATCAAACAGTAAAAATGAAACCACAGTGCAACTGAAACAAAAAGCGCACATAAAAAACTGCAATACAATTATCTCAAAAAATGTGAGCATTCACAGTATGTACATAAATGTCAATTTTAATGGAACTATATTTCAAATATTCATAAATTTACCAAATTATAACTGAACTATCAACTGCATAATGAAACATCCCACTAGTGTTGCATAAAAACTTGCAAATATTCAGAGCACTCTTATAATGAGGGTGCAAAAAATGACACTTCAACAACAGTCATGCACTCACAGGCTATACACAGTTAGCGCAATGTTTGTATCCATAAACACACTCATGAGTGTTTCTTCAACTTTTGGCCACTGTAGCTTATCTAGCCCACAACCTATCTTTGGCATGCTCACAGCAGTCACACCATTTGCCACACAGTGCTTCTGCATGGCTCTTAGGCTATCCTCGAGCGTTGCATAGGTGGGTTTGTCAAAATACTTGGGTTTTGTGATCAGGTAGTAAACGAATCTCTTTCCATGCTTCAAGATTGCAACGTCTCCCACTTTTTTACCTGGAAAAGAATTCAGTGTACAGTAAGATAAGATACCAATATGCCTCGAAAGGGATGGGTATAATTCTCGAGCGTTGCAAAGGTGGGCTTGTCAAAATACTTGGGTTTTGTGATCAGTTAGTATATGAATCTTTTCCCGTGCTTCAATATTACAACAACGTCCATTTTTTTACATGGAATGGATGTTGAGTGATTCAGCATGATAAAGTACCAATATGCCACAAGAAGTGATGGGTATATTGGAGTCACTCTGTTGATCAGTTTTATCACTCTGTCCACATTCTTTTGTGGAGCAAACTACCAGTAACTCCACATTTCAAAAGCAATTGAGTTGAAACTTGAATATGTCATCACAATGAAGGGTAGACATTGATGACACTGCATCCCCAGTGATACACTTACACTTTTCTGAGTTATTTGCCCTTGAACGTTGCTGTGTGAAAGTATTAGTCATATTTGTGACACAGCTCTATTTTAAACTTAAAACTGCAAATTCATTGCCTTTTCGTAATTTCAAACGCATCTTCAGTATTAGTAATCTAAAATCTACAAGTCTTCTCAAATCTAAAATGTCGCAGCCTCCAGCTAAACGCAGACGCATAGAGCTTACGTTAGAGGAGAAGATTAAGCTGATCACGGAATCAACTTCTCAACCAAAACCATCACTGAAGATAAAAATGAAGTCTCGAATTACGTAAACGAACATTTAAATTTGAATGCAACTGATGACATGAACATGAGCCACGTCCAGTTGAGCTTTCTTCCGGCCAACACTACATTCCAGCTGCAGCCGCTGGACCAGGGAATTATTCGAGCGTTCATGGCTGTCTACAGGAGGTTCATGCTGCGAGCGCTGCTGTCCACAATGGAGGAGACTGACGACGCTGCCATTGTTTGTTGCTCAGTGACGATCCTGGACGTCATGAAGTGGACAGTTAAGGCGTGGCAGGCAACACAAGCTTCAAAGATCCAGAAGTGTTTCAGAGCCTGCGGATTCACAGCAAAGACCACGAAGACCAGCGACGACGAGTACCCCGACAACGACATCCCTCTTGCGAAGACCTCGTACTGCATTTCCGGTTCCAGTTGGATGAACTCACATCACTTGACACAGACGTTGAGACTCATGACACCGAGTGGGAAGCAGACATCGTCAACTGCTATAGAGGACGCCACCGATCCCGCAGGCGCTGCCGATAATGTGGACCAGACTCAAGAGGAAACGCCGGAAGTGCCTTCAGTGACTCTCAAAGATATCCGCGACTTTGCTCTCCGTCTGCAGCGGTACGGACATGAGACGGATGACGACTTCCTGGCAACTGCAGACACCCTCAACAAACAGTTCAGCGAATAAGATCGTGAAGCAGAAATGTGAACTGAAGCAGAGAGTGATCTCGGACTTTTTCAATAAATCGTGAACTTCGTGGATGTGTAGGTTTTCACAAGACTTGCTGAGATTATGCATGTCTTAAATGATGCTGTTTGTGTGTGTGTGTATGTTTTGTGAAATGTGTTATGTCTTTAATAATAAATCGTGTGTCCACAACATTTGATTGTAACAAATAAAACTTAATTAATTCAGAGCTATTTAGCACGGATGCACGGCACGGACGGACAGACAGTCTGATGTAACCCATTTTCAATAGGGTTCGAGTCCTCGTTAATATAAAGACACTGAACAAGTTTGAAAAGAATCGGATGAAAACTGTGGAGTTTATCGCGTAAACAAGAAAAAGTATAACGGACGCACAGCACGGACGGACGGACAGTCTGATGTAACCCATTTTCAATAGGGTTCGAGTCCTCATTAATATAAAGACACTGAACAAGTTTNATGACCCAAATACATTCCCAACCCAGATTTTATCAAGGTAAACATTCTGACCAAATTTCATAAAGATTGGATGAAAACTGTGACCTGTATTGTCTTCACAAGGTTTTTCTATTTTTTGACCTAGTGACCTAGTTTTTGACCCCAGATGACCCAAATACAATCCCAACCCAGATTTCACCAAGATAAACATTCTGACCAAATTTCATAAAGATTAGATGAAAACTGTGACCTCTACTGTCTACACAAACAAATTGTTGACGGACGCACGCACGCATGGACGCACGACGGACGCCAGACATCACACGATCACATAAGCTCACCATGTCACTTTGTGACAGGTGAGCTAAAAATGAAAAAAAACAACAACAGGAAACATAACAAAAAGCTTCATAACGAGTTTATATATGTACCAATACAATTAACTTCCTAAAAACACAAGTTAAAGTTGTTTTCGAGTTTTTTTTTACATACTGATGAATTTCCAATTTGGTAGACTTATTTTCCCTATATCCAAAACAAGTCCTGACGCCCTTCCCAAAGGAGTGACGAAAGCGCTCAGAATCTGATGGACACTTATATGAGGCCGCTCTGGAAAAAAACTAAATTAATGCATGTGCGTAAACTGTTGTCCCAGAACAGGCTAATCAGGGACAACACTTTCCCTCTAGACTGGATTTTTGTTTAAAAGAGACTTCCTTTAACCAAAAAATTCCAAAAAAGCGGAAAGCGTTTTCCATGATTTGCCGCTGCAGACTGCACACCCTTATTTTTGCTGACACTTTACGCACATACATTAAGCCCAATTTTCACAGAACAAGGCACATAATATTATGATGGACGCTTATAAAAATTTACCCTGTGCTTTTAATTCTGGTACTCCTTCAAAGTTTTTCTTGAACAGTGTGGCGATTCCTTTCCCCATTCGGAGATCCTCACTGACACAATGAGCCAGGCTTTCATTCTCCGGGCAGGAAAATAGGTCTCCCGTTTTGTGAATGATCTTAAAATCCTGAAAAACAGTGCATGTGATAGTAATGAATGAATGATGCAATTATAATCAGAGATTTTAGACAAGAAAAACATATCTTCATTCATAAATATTAAATCTATGTATATTATAAAATGTCAACAACATCAAAAGGCATTCATTTGCAACAGTAGTTTTGATGTGAATCAGCTTTCCCACTATTTGACAGGCTGTTGTCTCACTGGCTATGCTGTCTTTGAGTTTAAATAGTTTTTTAAAAGGGACTGTCCAACAGATAAAGCGTCGCACGCACGAAACGATATTTTGGGAAACTACGAGGATTATATATATAGCTAAAAAATACATCCTCTATAAACATGAGCGTGGATAGTCGAGTGGTCTAGGCGGGTAGCTTTTTACTCCAGGAATCCAGGGGTCAGTGGTTCGAGCCCTGTTGAGGGTTACTTTTTTTCCTTTTTTAAAATTGTATTCTTGTTTTTTTACTGGAGATTTTTAGTTCAAATGTTTTAATTTATCAATATAAGCATTTAAAGCATTTGATGACAAGCTTCAATACATGCGAAAATTTGTTGGACGGCCCCTTTAACAAAGCTGTTCTCTCATTGGTAATAACGGAGGTGTGGCTTTCCCGTCTACTATTTCCGGATAAACTCGAAGATAGTGAGTGTGAAAACAGCCCGTTGAATTATTGGAAAGCTGATTCTCACAACAGATTAAATTATGAGGGATATTTATGTTAGTAAGTGTTAACTTAGTTTGAATTTGATTGTATGAGATGTGTCATTACAGTATGAATGACTGTAGAACAGAATAATGCATTCTTGCAATGTGTTTCCGATGTAGACAGATTGATTCTAGTAAATGTTTTTGCAAGTATGCTGTTTGATGACCGCTAAACGGTAGCCTTGTGTGAACATGGACTTCTTCCTTTAGTAGAAAGTTTTCTGTGTTGTTTGTTACCAAGGTTTTGCAGCTAATTGCGTAAAGCACCGTACTAGTGTTAAAGGAACTGTAAACCGCGAATGCCGAAAAAAGAAAAGTTCTAAGATACTGTATTTGTTTACAATTATTAGTTTATATTGATTAAAATGTCACGACTGGTATATAACATTACTTGAAAAAAAATTTTTTATTTAATTTTTACTTTATTTTTGTATTTATTTATTTTTACTGGGTATGTAANCCATAAGCTCTTCTGGCCTTTGGCCAGTAGAGCTAAAAATTAAGAGCCCCAAGGAGTGTAGAAAACAGGCGGAAAGCACTAGCTATGATAAAAACATTGTTAACAAATATATAATAAAGTATCCAACAAAAGAATGGCTTACCAGGGTATCTGTATGGAATTGCTCTTTGCATTAATGTTTATGACCTCAATTTTACAAAATTATTAATTTTCTTCCAAAACAGTAAGCACATTAATTAGGTTTTCTTATATTCACCAAAATTGTAAAAAGAGGTACTATAAACATACTTCAAGTGACCTACTGAGAAACTGTTATTAAAAACTGTTCTTATTAATTCATATAAGATATTTCAGTTACACAAGAAGGCATCGTTTTTTCCTCTACCTGATAAAGGTACCTTATTCCCAATTCAATTTATCTGCACACTTCTCCAAGAAGATTAAACAAGAGGGCCCTGAATCGCTCACCTTTTACTAGAATTGGCCCGGTGACCTTATTTTTGACCCCAGATGACCCATGATATACGATCCAAAATCAGATATTATCAAGATAAACATTCTGACCATATTTCATTAAGATCAGATGAAAACTATGACTTCTATTGTCTACACAAGGTTTTTCTATGATTTGACCTAGTGACCTAGTTTTTGACCCCAGATGACCCAAATACAATCCCAACCCTGATTTCATCAAAATTAACATTTTGGCCAAATTTTATTAAGATTGGATGAAAACTGTGACCTCTACTGTCTACACAAGTTTTTTTAAACTTTGACCTAGTGACCAAGTTTTTGACCCTAGATGACCAAAATTTGATTCCAACCCAGATTTTAACAAGACAAACATTCTGACCATATTTCATTAAGATCTGATGAAAACTGTGACCTCTATTGTCTACACAAGGTTTTTCTATGATTTGACCTAGTGACCTAGTTTCTGACCCCAGATGACCCAAATACAATCCCAACCCAGATTTCACCAAGATAAACATTCTGACCAAATTTCATAAAGATTAGATGAAAACTGTGACCTCTACTGTCTACACAAACAAATTGTTGACGGACGCACGCACGCATGGACGCACGACGGACGCCAGACATCACACGATCACATAAGCTCACCATGTCACTTTGTGACAGGTGAGCTAAAAATGAAAAAAAACAACAACAGGAAACATAACAAAAAGCTTCATAACGAGTTTATATATGTACCAATACAATTAACTTCCTAAAAACACAAGTTAAAGTTGTTTTCGAGTTTTTTTTTACATACTGATGAATTTCCAATTTGGTAGACTTATTTTCCCTATATCCAAAACAAGTCCTGACGCCCTTCCCAAAGGAGTGACGAAAGCGCTCAGAATCTGATGGACACTTATATGAGGCCGCTCTGGAAAAAAACTAAATTAATGCATGTGCGTAAACTGTTGTCCCAGAACAGGCTAATCAGGGACAACACTTTCCCTCTAGACTGGATTTTTGTTTAAAAGAGACTTCCTTTAACCAAAAAATTCCAAAAAAGCGGAAAGCGTTTTCCATGATTTGCCGCTGCAGACTGCACACCCTTATTTTTGCTGACACTTTACGCACATACATTAAGCCCAATTTTCACAGAACAAGGCACATAATATTATGATGGACGCTTATAAAAATTTACCCTGTGCTTTTAATTCTGGTACTCCTTCAAAGTTTTTCTTGAACAGTGTGGCGATTCCTTTCCCCATTCGGAGATCCTCACTGACACAATGAGCCAGGCTTTCATTCTCCGGGCAGGAAAATAGGTCTCCCGTTTTGTGAATGATCTTAAAATCCTGAAAAACAGTGCATGTGATAGTAATGAATGAATGATGCAATTATAATCAGAGATTTTAGACAAGAAAAACATATCTTCATTCATAAATATTAAATCTATGTATATTATAAAATGTCAACAACATCAAAAGGCATTCATTTGCAACAGTAGTTTTGATGTGAATCAGCTTTCCCACTATTTGACAGGCTGTTGTCTCACTGGCTATGCTGTCTTTGAGTTTAAATAGTTTTTTAAAAGGGACTGTCCAACAGATAAAGCGTCGCACGCACGAAACGATATTTTGGGAAACTACGAGGATTATATATATAGCTAAAAAATACATCCTCTATAAACATGAGCGTGGATAGTCGAGTGGTCTAGGCGGGTAGCTTTTTACTCCAGGAATCCAGGGGTCAGTGGTTCGAGCCCTGTTGAGGGTTACTTTTTTTCCTTTTTTAAAATTGTATTCTTGTTTTTTTACTGGAGATTTTTAGTTCAAATGTTTTAATTTATCAATATAAGCATTTAAAGCATTTGATGACAAGCTTCAATACATGCGAAAATTTGTTGGACGGCCCCTTTAACAAAGCTGTTCTCTCATTGGTAATAACGGAGGTGTGGCTTTCCCGTCTACTATTTCCGGATAAACTCGAAGATAGTGAGTGTGAAAACAGCCCGTTGAATTATTGGAAAGCTGATTCTCACAACAGATTAAATTATGAGGGATATTTATGTTAGTAAGTGTTAACTTAGTTTGAATTTGATTGTATGAGATGTGTCATTACAGTATGAATGACTGTAGAACAGAATAATGCATTCTTGCAATGTGTTTCCGATGTAGACAGATTGATTCTAGTAAATGTTTTTGCAAGTATGCTGTTTGATGACCGCTAAACGGTAGCCTTGTGTGAACATGGACTTCTTCCTTTAGTAGAAAGTTTTCTGTGTTGTTTGTTACCAAGGTTTTGCAGCTAATTGCGTAAAGCACCGTACTAGTGTTAAAGGAACTGTAAACCGCGAATGCCGAAAAAAGAAAAGTTCTAAGATACTGTATTTGTTTACAATTATTAGTTTATATTGATTAAAATGTCACGACTGGTATATAACATTACTTGAAAAAAAATTTTTTATTTAATTTTTACTTTATTTTTGTATTTATTTATTTTTACTGGGTATGTATACCAGGTAACTACCAGTTAACTATAAATAACGCATGTAGATTGATCATCATCGTCACGTGGTATAAACCCAGGAATGCAAATTGTGCATGCGTAGTGAATTGTATATATTTTATATATAAAATGATCAATCTACTTGCGTTACGCCCAAGAAGGAAGTGGTTTATAAGGTGAAAAAATTTGACTATTTACTCTTTTTGAAAGATTTCATTAGAACTGGTTCATGTATCACTGAATTATATGTTATTTTAGTTGTGCATATTGTTCCAAACTATTTATAGAATTTTAATATAAGGAATTATTCTTTAACATTACCCCACCCACTTCTGACCATTTCAGAAAGTGATATGTCCTTAAGTGGTTTCAGAAGTAAAAGTTGGGAGAGCCTACAGTCACATTGCCATTCTCTTTATGTCACAGTTAGTTGCAATCAGCGCTATAGATAACAAGCGTATTTGCGTTATTACGCCATGAAAATAACCAAAAACGTAATTAAATTCAAAATAAAGCGTACAAAAACGCAAAAAACAAATTTAATAATGTAATTCCCGTAAAAAACCTTGCGTCACGAAACGCAATTCTTACGAACACCGGGCGTATTTTAAAACTGGTTATTTTCCGTACAAAAATGTACCGGATAGTTTATATGCCTTCCTGTGAAGAAAAGAAGGCAGTCTTTCCAGCGGTTATCATTCTTTGGGGTATTATTGTAATTATTCGTAGACCCGTCCGATTTCTACTTTCATTTTCTGAAATAATCAAAATGGCCACTCGTTACACAAACGGAGGAGCAAAACAGTCAAAGTTATTCAAACGCAATGCGGACTAAATTTCATAGTGAATTAAGTGTCTGACCAAAATATTTACGACGTGCATGTTCTTTCAGTTTCTATAATGGTGCGTAATAAAAATGTCGAAGCAAGGTTGAAAGACGTCCGCGATTGTTGCGCTAAATATATGTCGATCGCAAACTTTTTCCAACCAAGTAGGCACGCGCGAATATGTGCCGAATCATTCGTGTTATCAATTTGTTAGAAACAGTGTATGTGAATGTAGCAGTTGAAAGTAGCGAGTTGGCATCCAAAAACATGACAGGAAGTCCGTGATTGAAAAAACCTGTCAAAATTGGAAAGTCATATCCCTGGTTAGAAATTGTTTACGTTGATGGGACAGAAAAAAAGTTGAAATGTGCATACTGCACCCAGTCTGTGCAACAGAAGTAAAGCAGCAATGATTTTGAGGTATAAATGTTAATAACTTATTTTACCCTATTTAAAAACTGAAATTTAAGGACCAGACTTTGATCAGAAATTCAGTTATTGTTTGCTGTTAAGTACAGGTACTTTTTTGAAATCCATTTGAACAAATAATATACTAACCTTAGTAGATTTTTATTATATTAAATATGTCATTCCCTAAATTACCCAATTGAGTAAAAAAAAACGGGGTTGAAAAACCCAATTAAGCTCAAAAGTAGGGGGTGACAATTTTTGCTAAAACTCTATTGAATTTACAAAAACCCTATTGTTGTCAAAAACAGGGGGTGATTACCCAATATACCCCAAAAGTTATCTATAGCGCTGGTTGCAATAATTCAACTCTCAGCTTTATAACCCAAAGGGTTGCTTAGAGTTGCAACACGTCTTCTATTTGCAAAAGGTGCAAAATTGAATCACCAAAGCAAGAGCTACCGAACACTGAAACCGCAAAAAACTAATCAATGTTTACCTGTCTAAACCACAAACTCATGCAAATGGTACCATTAAAGCAAGAAATAATTGCTTTTTATTTACTTTGTTTTCTTTTGTATGCTTTATCCACCATATTGGACACAGTTATATTGTTGCAGACTTTAATTAAATAAAGTGTCCCTATGTGTTAGGTCGCAGTACACCAATATTTTGAGCATCGGGTTATGTGATGTAGCCCAAGTCGATAACAATGTTGAATATTCGTTACAGACAACACAGTTTCAAATTTAAACATAAAAATGTCAACGAGAATAGGGTGTTAAAACATCGTTGTGTTTTTTTAGGGTGCATGCAAAGAATAACATCCATAGGTTGCTATTCAGGTAAATTTAACATGTTTTTGAAGTTTATTCATTATTTTACTCAATTTGTCTCAAACAATGTCTGTTAAGGGAAGAACACGGATTCCCTGCGCTGAACTGCACTTGTGTTTATGAAGGGGTGCATATGGACTCCCAGAGCCTCAACATTAAAAATTGTCAAAGGCTCTGGGAGTCCTTTAATATGGACTATGTCACTGTGAACAAGTCCATTTAATAAATTAAATTTTCGATTTGGCATCATTTGCCAAACTTACAGCTAATTTGTCATTGTCCTCTCCTACATCACCATCAGCAGTTGCCATTTTATTTGAACGCTGTGAAAATGACAGATCGTTCAAATAATTCAATTTACATTATCTAAAAACAACTGATTTTGGTAAAAGCATGTCATATTAACTCCTAAACTTGATGACGAGCGTTTGTGCAATTTCCCATACATTCTCCGTAATGAAGAGTGACTAAATTAAATCAAACGAAAGGAAATTTAATGCAGACAAGTTGCATGATTACATTCTACTTAATCTGTTGATTTGTATATTTGTAAAGGTTTTATATGTTCCTAGTGTTATTTGTCTTTAACTGAATAGCGAAGTGTAATATATCAACTCAAATATAACCTTATATTAACACTCAAAATTGCTTTAAACCAATTTGTTTTAGCTCTTGATCTTGATCTTGATGGGATACGGTGAAACATTGAAAAACATTTACTCACCGCGCGTGCGTCAAGTTGCTGTGAAATTAACCAGTTTTCTTGCCCCCTCTAATATGATTGATAAACACAGAAACTGGATCATTTGTAGCTGTTTGGTATTTTTTAATCAAATCCGGTGGAAGAGAATCCCAGTCACATATTGTGTTTGGAATAAAACTGAACTTTAATACAACTGTTGTTGCCAAAAATCTGTTAAAGTGTTCATTATGCATATTTTTGGTATAGCGAATAGGTTGACATAGTTGATCCAATGGTAAATTTGCCCGTGAATTCAGTCCTTTGCACAGTAATATTAATCTATTTGTTTTTTTTTTGTTCTTTCAAAGGTTGAAGATCCAAGTCCTTCAGGATTTTAGTCATAGATCCTGGTTCGTAGTCCCGGTAATTAGAAGTAATGAACCTAGCTGAACGTTTTTGAACGCTTTCAAGTTTTTCTTGTAAGAAAATTTGATGCGGATCCCAGGCCGCGCTGGCATATTCTAGCACTGGGCGGATTAAGCCTTTGTATGCCTGAAGTTTTACATCTTGGGGACACATATATACATTTCTTTTGAGAAGACCTAGTGTTCTATACGATTTATTGAAGACTTCATTAATATGTTTACTCCAGTTCAGATAATTTGTGATATTCACATCAAGATATTTAGTACAGGATAAGAATTCAAGGTTAGTATTTTTCAATGTGTAGTCAAAATTAGTGTTCTTCTTTTTACGTGAAAGTGTCATCATGTTACATTTACTAGGTTGGAATCTTATACCCCATGAAGTGGCCCAATTTCCAAGTTTGTTTATGTCCGATTGTAAATCCACACAATCTTCTAATTTATTGATTTCCCTATAGCAAACATAATCGTCGGCGAAAAGTCTTATCTCTGAAGTTATGTCCATGGAAATGTCATTAATATGCATTAAAAATAGGATCGGACCTAACACAGTTCCCTGCGGTACTCCGGACAAGCTCGAGTTGCAATATTCCAACTCCCAGCTACTGGCCGCTACTCTTCTTGTACAAAAGCGATATATAAATCTTAAATATACCGTTTGTGGTTTTGTATTTTATACTTCGCGTGTCTGAAACGTTTTGGTGGATTTTGTTGGAGAATACATCGAACATTTGAAGATGTGTGCTGCGTTTAACGTAGTTCTGGGCTGTTGTCAATATTTCACAGATTTTTTTTTCTGAAGGTGTCCGCCTGCAGATTCGAACCACTAAATGATGTTACACAGACCACATGGACTAAAACGCAGACGGCCACCAAGCCTGGATCTCAGAAAACACCATTTAAACAGTACCCAAAATTAAAAGTTATATGTGTAAACTTTCAGTCCATAGCAAATAAAAACGCAGAATTCTATACCTTATTAGATAATTATAAACCAGATATTGTTGTAGGTACGGAGTCCTGGTTGACCGAAGATCATAAAGACTGTGAAATTTTCCCAAAATCTTTAGGTTTTATCCCATTCAGAGAAGACGGAAGCAGCAAAGGTGGAGGAGTCTTTATTTTGGTAAAAGACACAATTTTGGCAACTGAACAGAAACAACCAAAAACTTACTGAGAAATACTCTGGATTAAAATTCATTAAACCTCCTGTATACCTTTATATATTGCAGCATACTATCGACCAAAAGAAGCTGATGTGCTAAGCTCAGAAGAATTTAGGAAATCCCTAGAGCTAACCACCAACCTGAAAGGAAATTTGTGGATACTTGGAGGTTTTAATTACCCCAAGTTCTACTGGGATACAGAACACAGACCCACAATAAAACCTGGATGTAGTAATGTAAAACTTTATGATGACTTTATTGATTTGCTTGCAGATTTTAACCTTATTCAAATGGTGACTGAAAACACAAGAGGAAACAACATCTTGGACCTTTTCCTGACCTCTAATCATACTCTTGTTTACTCTGTAAAATCTCTTCCAGGTATTTCAGACCATGATATCGTATCTTTTATTTCAGATCTAAAACCAAAAATAACAAAACAGAAACCCAGGGTTGTACCGCTGTATAAAAGGCAAACTGGGATTCTTTCAAAACCCACATGCAAGGAGTGATTGACAGGGTTCTTGAAAACAGTGAAAGTACCTCGGTAGAAGAACTTTGGTCAATTGTTTCAGATGAGATATCAACTGGTATTAAACAATTTATTCCCTCAAAAACTTTAGGTACAAGAAGATCATTACCATGGATTACCCAACCGATAAAACGACTAATGAGAAAAGAGATAAACTTTATTTCAGACTCAAAAACAATGGACTTCATAAGACCAGACAAATGTTCCTAAATGTAAAAAACCTTATCAAACGAAATACTAAAATTGCTTATAATAAATATATCGAGTCCATTTTAGGTATTGAAGACCCTGACGTTCAAAAGAACAGATCCAACTTTAATCCGAAGAAACTGTATAGTCTCTTAAAAAAACTCCAAACAAGACGCTCAAGGTATTTCTACTCTTTTTGACAATGTTTCTGGAAAATCAACTTCTGTTAATCAAGAAAAGGCCAATGTTTTGAACCAACAGTTCCAATCCGTTTTCACAACTATGTCCCCCCTTACCCTTTCACAATTATGTCTCTCTTTTTTCAGAAATCTTAATGAAATTTCATCTGCATCTTTCAGAAAATTTCCAACAATGCCAAAGATCACAGTCAGTGTCAATGGGGTGCAGAAGTTGCTATCCAATCTTAAACCAGACAAGGCAGCAGGTCAGGACAACATCAAACATCTTGTTCTAAAAGAATTAAGCCCACACATTTCTCCACTAATTACACTCCTTTTTCAGAAATCCTTAGACTCCGGAATTCTCCCGAAAGTATGGACATCTGCAAATGTAATACCGCTGTTCAAGAAAGGGAACAAAGAAGACCCAGCAAATTACAGACCTATCTCTCTCACCTGTATTTTGTGTAAATCCTTAGAACACATAGTTTCATCTAATCTTTCAGCTCATTTCAATAAATATAACATTCTTTATGACTTACAGCATGGCTTCAGAGAAAAGCGTTCCTGCGAAACACAACTTCTACAACTCATTGATGACCTGGCACGAAAAATGACAACTGGACAACAAACTGATCTAATATTGCTTGATTTCAGCAAAGCGTTTGACAAAGTGAACCACCTTAAACTGCTATTCAAATTACAGGAACATGGTGTGGATAAAGCTACTCTCTCATGGATCAAATCATTCCTTATAGGTCGTACTCAACGTGTTGCTCTAGATGGAGAAATATCATCCGAAGTACCAGTGACTTCCGGGGTACCACAAGGGTCTGTGCTTGGTCCGTTACTTTTTCTTCTCTATATAAATGACTTACCTCAATCTATTACTTCTCAAGTTCGCTTATTTGCAGATGACACTGCCGTATACCTTACAATCAACAATATGCATGACTGTCATACTCTACAAGAAGATCTAGATAAACTAATGAAATGGGAACAACTTTGGGACATGGAGTTCAACCCAAGTAAATGCCAAGTATTAAACATAACCAGAAATAAATCAAAACTTTCTTTNTGTGGTTATATTGAAAAACATAGCATTAAATGATTGTTATGTTTTGCAGGCATTGGCCTTGTACCCTGGTTAACTGCTAACAAGCATGGTGTAAACATTAAAGGTAGCTCTTAGAAATCATCATCAATAAAAGTAAGTTTAAAAAACAGAACAGAAACATTTGTGAATAATATTGTTTCTTTACAATTAAGCTTCATAAGCAAATATAAGTTATGTAAATGTAAGGCTATAATAAACATTAGGATAGTTTCTCACCTGCAACAACAGTAGCCTCTCCAGTCACCTAGAAACAAACAACAACACTGCCAGTTTAAAGGCAAACACATTGTGCAGAAAAGATAATGGAATATTTATGTTTTAACAAAGATTTAAACAAACAAATGATATTTTACTTTATTATCTTTTACATTCTAGTTTATTTTGTACAGGTTGTGTCAATGTTTCCTGTGAAATAAAAGTAAATGACAAGCATATATTTGCATGGATAAATCCAGTTATAGTGGTGAATATTTTGGGGTCGTCCAATAAATACATACTTCAAGATAAAAACTCATTAAGAACTTATGTACAACTCATTGAGACAATCCAGGCCTTTTTCTGTCTATTTGGGGAAAAAGTACCTAGCAAATTGGGGATTTTTCGAGTCGCGAAATC
>VMBQ01004646.1:0-53058 GCA_007657795.1 Dreissena rostriformis
TCGTCTGAATGTAAAACAAGACCTGCCTGCTCTGAACTCGACTTCTACCACTCCATGAAGCCCTGTTTCAAAGAAAAGGTAGGGGAGAAAACTCCATGCCACTTGACATTTGTCGTGGCTGAGCCCATATGAGCCTTGTTCTGGGATAACTGGGCTTAATGCATGTGCGTAAAGTGTCATCCAAGATAAGTCCCCACAGGCTTATCAGGGACGACACCTTCCGTTTACATTGGATTTTTGTTTGGAAGAGACCTCCTTTAAACGAAAAATTTCATAAAAAGTGTAAAGCGTCGTCCCTGATTAGCCTGTACAGACTGGGATGACACTTAACGCACATGCATTTAGCCCAGTTTTTGAAGAGTGAGGCTCAAATTTACAAAGTATCTTAGTCCAAAATCAAGAACTTTTTATAAATGTAAGAATAATGTTAACAGTCTTACCTGTGATCGCGATTCCATTGAAAGACCATTACTAATTTTATCATAATGCAATTTCTATGAAAAATATCTTAAATTGACTGCCACCTCTGTTCAGCAATCAACAAACACATGCAATCATCTCAATTAACATTGGTTTAATATTACGATAAGTGAGTTAGTGTCAGTACTTCAGGGTTTTTCCTAGCCATATTGGGAAAAGGAGTCTGATCCCCACAGATCGCCGTGGCGTAGTGGATATGGTGTCCGCCTAGCGATTGGAAGGTCATGGGTTTGAACCCCACTGGGAGCGTTCCTTTGATCTCCCCCAAAGACACCAAGTACTGGTTATAGTCCCAGGAAACGGACTCGAGAGCGTTTATATGAGCCTACGGCTTTCGATGCAATCAATAAATAGGTTTAAACTAAAATGAGTCTGGTCAAATGGGGACTTTTTAAATCAATAAAATGGCAAATTTGGGATTTTTTTATCGACAAAATGGACCAAATTGGGATTTTTTATAAAAAAAATTCACACATCAGGCCTTTTCCTGGCCTCTTTATAATAATTCAAATTTGGAGAAAGAAATCAAATAAATGATAGTTATATACTTTGTTAGATGTTTATGAAATAAAATTGAGATATAATAGTCATTAGACACTTCTTTGTAAAGAAATAAAAAAAATGAACTTGGGATTTTATTACAATTTTAGTTTGGGATCTGGTCCTTTTGCTTTGGAATCCAGTCTGTTTTACGGCCTTTTTTAAATAGCAGAAAAAACTGTATTCATCAACGTTGCACACCATCTAACCCACTGCAGTGGTGTGAATACACACATTTACAAACCCATTGTTTTCTGATAAAAGTACTTGTTGAGGTGCTTTGTTCTGCGGTAAATCAACCACGGAGGGCATGGCAGCTTGATCTTTCTGGGTAAATGTTAATTCTGTACAGTAAGGCATCAGATTTCAATAGCACCGGCTGTGATGTAATTGAACTTTGTGTAAACATTTGTTGACATATGCTGGGTGGAGAACGTTAAGAATTACACGTAACTCTGCAGCATACATGTAGGTATATTTGTTATCTTGATTTGAATCTATTATTTTTGCGTTAGCTATTTATTATCCCCTGCCAAAGGCGGAGGGATATAGAATTGGCATTGTCCGTCTGCCATTCCGTCCGGTTGTCATTCCGTCTGTCCGTCCGCCTGTCACAAAATTTTGAAATTTGCAGGGGATATCAATTCAACAAATTTGCATGTCTTATTTCTTATGTTTGCAAGAATTTGTAGGCAACAAAGATTTCATATACTCCTAATTGCCTCTATCGCATTTTACAGACCTAAACCCGTCATATAGATACAAATGGACAAATTTATGTGAAGTACAATATTATATGTAACCAAAGTAGCATAAATATGTGTACAATAAGAGACCATTTGCCTAAACAAGTCACACCACATTCAGAGACTGCCTGTGTTGAAAGACCACTTTCAGATAAAACATCCTTGGTCTCTGAACAGGTTAGACTGTAATACTGTTTTTGTATTTTGAGTTTTGATTATTATCGTGATGTACATGATTTTTTATGCCCCCGGTAGGGTGGCATACAGCAGTTGCAATGTCCGTCTGTCTGTCCCTCGTCCTGCATTCCGTTTTCCTGAGGTTTTTTACACAACGCTTTCATATATTGAGCTGATTTTTGGTATGTGAGCCTACCTACATGACCTACAGATGAAGTGGGAAATTCGTTCTGGTCCATTGATTTTTGACAAAGTTATAGGTCTTAGACTGTTCTCTAAAATAGCTGCTGTGCGGCTTCAAAGTGCAGAAGGGGGCATTGTGTTTCACAAACGCAGTCTTGTTAATATTAAATTATTATATTTTATTATGATATATTGTTAACTTTGTCTTTGTCCATACTTTTTATCAATATGGCTAGAAGATAGTACAAACATATTTTTACATAAGAGAAAGACAGATACAGGTGAAACATTCAATAACATTTTCTTTCCTTTTTATGCCCCCTTTAAAAAAAAAGGGGGTATATTGTTTTTGGCCTGTCTGTCTGTCTGTCTGTCTGTCATTCTGTCTGTCTGTCTGTCCAAAACTTTAATAATATTAAAGTTTTGTCATAATGTTTGCAATATTGAAGATAGCATTTTCATATTTGGCATGCATGTGTATCTTATGGAGCTGCACATTTTGAGTGGTGAAAGGTCAAGGTCATCCTTCAAGGTCAAAAGTACAAAAAAAAAATCAAAGCAGCGCATTAGGGGGCATTGTGTTTCTGACAAACACATCTCTTGTTAAGCTTTAAAATCTGCTAAACAGCTTTGCGAAAATGTATGATAAGCTTTTAAATGTAAATAGCTATGTGCTTTGTGTTAAATACTTTTATAGATATGCTTTAATTCTTTCAAGAAGGTTAGACTGTGAATAGAATAGATCCATTCATGAATTGGCAGTGATATTAGCTAGTATCTTTGCAAAGCGCTGGCAAACATTTAAAAATAAATGCTTTAAAAATGTGCCAAGTAATACCCATCTTGCTTATTGCATGTATTTGACTAACTTTCGCGAAAAACTAATATGCATGACACCCCCTTTCTAGACGGCTATCATCTACACGTGGATTGAGCCCAGGATCTGTAACCCAAACCTGGCGGGCTCTGTCCCACTCCCCGTTGAGACTGCACCCATAGACTGCATGGCATGTAACCCAGGCATGTACTTGGACCCTGCTAGCAATGCTTGCACGTATTGCCCAGAGAACCAGTGGTCTAACGGCCAGGAATGCGTGGCATGCGAGACTAACACCGCCCCCGACTACGGTTACAGTTTTGTGCGCTGGAACAGTATCCCGCAGGGGGTTAAGCCGATGTGCATACCATTCACAGGTTGGATGTTTCCTGAAAAATTATTATTTAAGTCCCGTTCTTGAAAAATTGGGCTAAATGCATGTGCGTAAAATGTTGTTCCACATAGTCTGTGCAGACTAATCAGGGACGACACTTCGCTTTTACAGAAGTTTTTTTTTACATAAAGTCTCTTCTCAACAAAAATCCAGTTGAGGCAGAAAGTGTCATCCCAGATTAGCCTGGGATGACACTTTATGCACATGCATTAAGCCCTGTTTTCCAATAACGAGGCTCATTTCTTTGCTTTGTCTAACAATCAATTGTGATTGTATGGGTTGGGACTCTTTTACAGAGATATTGCGCACTGCATTGACATTTTGAAATTATGTTAAATCATAGATATTTCAAATTCTTACTGTTTTGACATACATTTGTTTTGTAAGGTTCTGTGTGCAATTTGCTATCAAAGATATATATATATTTATATAATTTCAGTACTTAATGTCAACAGTTTCACTGAATTTTCCTCGTTTGTCAGTAGATTTAACATTTATTTCAGATTGGCGATCTCCTCTAGTTGCTTCAATTCGATTGCTTTTATTACATCTAAGTATGGTATAAGTGTGTTTTTTTTAAGCAATTTAGGGGAAAATGTTTAAGCTGGGAGAAAAATATCATGGGCTTAGATCAGTTTTTAGGGAAAACTGCATGATTTGAATGACTTTTTAAGAAGGGACAATGCCTTATGGGGGTACATATTTTAACTCTTTACTAGGGAAGTGAAAATGGCTATATGCAACCAGCATAAAACCAGAACAGCCTGCGAGTAACTCGTAGCCTGTTCAGATTTCATTCTGTTTGCTGCTCATCAGTATCTTAGGGTTGGAAATGAAGCCTTTAACACTTCAATCTAGTAAGAAAGGTCTTTAATTTAATTGTCTAAGGAACTACAAACGCTTCAAAATGCATATTTTAGGGGGAAAGGGTTAAAAGGGAAAGATCTCTAACCACAATTCTGTTCTTTCAGCGGACGAGTGTTCCAATGACACAAAGTGGTTGACCCTAGGTGACCATGTGGAGTCTCATTTTGCACGTGGGGAGAGTGCCTACCTTGTGCTACAGCTGGCGATACCAGGGTTTCGTACCCAGAACGTGATCGGGGAAGGACGGGCTAGCTTTGTGGGGCAGCTCAGGATCGACTTTGAGACTGTCTGCCAAGGGTGGTGCCAGTTTGCGCTCGTGTCTGTAGGTGCTTTCTATCAAGCAGTGATTGTTCCGTATTCACCAACCTATTCTTAGACTAAAGGATAAAGAATGGTCTTAGATTCAATAAAAATACCTCAGAGTTTGCATATATTCAGGCTAAAAAGGGTGCTTTTATCATTAATATATCGTTCCAAACAAGGAATAACATATTTATGAGATTTAACTGACATGGTAGACTTGATTTTTATGTAATTTAAGTAAATTACAGTTTTTCAGAATATTCTTTATTTTTAGACTTCCATCTAAGAATCCGTTGGTGAATACAGGCCGTGGTTTTCCTATCAGTGCTCCAGCTAGGCCTATATATAAGGGGGCAGCACCCTGCTGCCCTTTTTGCCAACTCTGCCCCTTCGGACCCCCACCATGCCCTTTTGGGATCTGATCACATTATTGTACAGCAAATTTGATTAGTACTTTGAATAGATTGAAAAAATTTACACAGTGAAGCTAGTTTAGTTAATTATAGGAGCAAAGTTATACATGTAATGGAAGTAGTATAAAATGTATAGCACATGTTTTATACCATATTGATAATACAACAGCGTGCTCTTTTGACTATTCAAACCATAATAGATTTGTTAGTAAACATATTTCATGACAATTTAAAAAAATAAATGAAAATCTGTGAACAAGTCCCTTTAAAAAGAGTGTACCCTGGTACTTTGAAAAATAGAAGTTCAAATGATATTAATCAATCATGGGCAGTTTTTGAATTTCTTCTTTTTTATTTATTTCTGTTCATAATTATTATTTTTGTCAACATGATATGTGCCTTGCTCTGGGAAATCTAGGCTTTATGCATGTGCATAAATTGTCAACCCAGCTTAGCTTGTGCAAAGGCTAATCTGGGATGACATTTTCTGCTTTTATTGAATTTTTTGTCAAAGGAAGTCTCTTCTAAAAGAAAATCCAGTGAAAGCAAAAAGTTTTGTCTTAATTAGCCTTGTGTTGACTGCACAAGCTAATCTGGATGACACCTTATCCATATGCATAAAGCCCAGTTTTCCCAGAATGAGGCTCATTTGTGCATTATTATTTTTTTTGCCTTATTCAGAATGAGACCGGAAAGGAGGACATAATCCAGTCCTGGAACAATAAGCAGGCCAGACAGCAATACGTGTAAGACTTACCTCCCTTGACATTAAAGCCGGGTTCTAAAAAAACAGGGCTTAACGCTTGTGCAGTCTGCACAGGCTAATCAGGGACAGCACTTTCTGCCTAAATTGTATTTTTGTTTAGAAAAGACTTTCTTTAAACAAAAAATTAAATAAAAGCGGAAAGTGTCGTCCCTGACTGGCCTGTGCAGAATGCACAGGGACAACACCCTATGCACATGCATTAAGCCCAGTTTTCCTAGAACGCTGCTTATTTATTAGTGATTATGCACGCTGATTTTGATGTTCTTTTTCTTGTACAAAACTAAGCTTTGATTGTGCTGTAATTCAAACACAGGACAAATTAGGTGGACCAAGTGTGATGATGTTTTAAAGTTAAATCTTGTTTAGTTGATTAAATATTGATTACATTTGGAATCAGAAGGATGCTGTAGGCAAATTTCCTCCTGTTTTCTAGAACTCAATAATGTTAATGTATCTAATTGATCTGACGATGCAGCAGTATCTCCCCCTCTTGTTTCAACTCAATAAATGATTTAGGCTATGACATATTTTACTCAAATCAATTTACGATTGAGTTGATGATAAGTTTGCAATGGCTGTGATATCAATTACAGCCTGGCATTTATCAAGCGCTTCTTATCGTTTATGCAACTTGAAGCGAGGTAGAGCCACAAGAAGGTGTGAAAATTGTGACCGGGACTGAGAATTCTGATAATTCAACCCTTACAAATTCGAGTCAAACGACAGAAATTACTATGAATATATATAGCAATACAAAAATTGTGCTTTGAGGAGACTGCGAGCCAAGTGAGTTCCAGCAATTGGGTTCGGACTATACTATCGTTTAAAGGGGCCGTCCAACAAATTTTAGCATGTATTGAAGCTTGTCATTAAATGCTTTATATTGATAAATTCAAACATTTGAACTAAAAAAATCCAGTAAAAAAACAAGAATACAATTTTAAAAAAGGAAAAAAAGTAACCCTCAACAGGGCTCAAACCACTGACCCCTGGATTCCTGGAGTCCTGGAGTAAAAAGCTACCCGTTTAGACCACTCAACCATCCACGCTCATGTTTGTAGCGGATATATTCTTTAGCTATATAAGCAATCCTCGTAGTTTCCTAAAATATCGTTTCGTGCCGTTTGACGCTTTATCTGTTTGACGGCCCCTTTAAGAAATTAAAGTCAATTTCAGCAGACATGTTAGCAAGCAACATATACTGGTAGTGTCTAGAAACATGGAGTGATTAGAACAATCTGTAATAGAGTTACGGAGGAATTTTATTAGCAGTAAAAAGGGCTTTATGCAATAAGCATAAAACCAGAACAGCCTGCAATTCACTTGCAGGCTGTTCAGGTTTTATGTTGTTTGCTGCTCATTAGTATCTTAGGGTTTTAATTGAAGCCTTTAAAGCTTGAATCTATTAATAACCATCTTTAATTTAATTTGATTTTCTAAGAGACCTGCAAACGGGTTAGCTTTCATAGTGTTATTTATGTTAGATTAATTTGGGTGGTGGGATATAAAAGCCACCCTGTGTGCGTTATGTAATGAAAAAAGTCAATTTAAGCAGACATGTTAGCAAGCAACATATACTGGTAGTCTCAGGAAACATGGAGTGATTAGAACAATCTGTAATAGAGTAATAGTATGTTACGTATATATTTTCAGGTACAATTTCCAGCAGAACAACACCGTGGCGGTGACCCTGGCCTTCCAGAACAGGCAGGATGATTTCCTGACCACGGTCAACAACTCCACCATCAAGATCTACGCCGTAGAGGTGACCAACACTGTGAAGGGCGGGGCTAGTACCTGCAAGGCCTGCCCCAAGGGGACTGACCAGAACGGGTATGCCAGAGAGAGGTGTCTTTTCTGTACAAAACATGATTATTTAAACAAGTGAGCCTCATTCTGGGAAAACTGGGCTTAATGCAAGTGCGTAATGTGTCCGCCTGTGCAGTCCGCACATGCTTTCAGGGATGACTCTTCTTCTTACTAAGAAGAAGTTAGTGAAAATCCAGTTAACGCGAAAAGTGTCTTCCCGGAATAGCCTATGCAGACTTCAAAGGCTAATCTGGGAAAACGATTGACAATCATGCATTAAGCCCATTTTTCCCAGAACAAGGCTTAAATGGATGTGGTGTATTCTTGTCAGTCAGATGACTGGAATGCCAATTATTCAGTTCTATGTATTAAAACTTTATTTTTTAAATCCCTCTTTACAAAGTTAAGATACAAAAGTTAAGAGGGTATACTTAATTCACCATGTACGTCTATCCATTCTGTGTGTCTGGCTGTCTGCTGGCCTGCCTGTCCATAGATATAAAAAAATCCGGGAAAGTTCTCCTTCACTGTCAACATGCAAAATTCAAAAATTCAAACTTGCTTGGATTGCAGGGCAAGAGATACACCGCCAAATTTACCAGTGGGTATGTTTGTCATTTTCATGAAAAAAAATTATTATTTCCAAAATTAACTGTTATATAAACTGGCGTCTCCATTTTCTCTGCAGGTGTATCCCGTGTCCAGACGGTCACTACATCGATGTCAAGACGACCTCTTGTGTCCAGTGTCCCCCTCGGACGGTGGTCAGTTCACACAATGCCTACGGGGCGGAGTCCTGCAAACCATGTGGGTGGGGCCTGACGGTGTACAAGGGGCGGGCCTGTATGTCAGACGGCAACTTCACTGATGACATGGGACACAACTTTGATCTGAGGAATCTCAGTACAAGGTATACCTTTTTGTTTTGTTCTTTTAGTTGTAATCTTATTTATTGTACCTCATTTGCATGGAAAGCGTGAGGCTTATTGAAGCGATCTTTCAGAGTCCGTTTACGGATTAGAGCCAGTTACCGGTGTCAATGGGGGACTTAAGAATGCTAACACAGTGGGTATCGAACCTTGACCTCAAGGTGTTTTGGCAGACACCTTATGCACTACACCACCGTGACCTAGGGTTTAGGAATGGGAAAAAGTACTCCATATACAAGTTGTTTTTTTTTCATTCGGTTTTGCATTTTCTCTATTATTGTGTTCTAGATCTAGGGTAACTAGCACGTAAGTCGATCTTGTGTTCTTATTTGTGTGAAATGGCAGAATAGTTTGACATGATTTAAGATTTTAATTAAAATGTAACTTTTTTACTCAAATTTAATAAAATATTCTACATTTAACCACATTCAATATTTTCTAACAATAAAATCAAATATATTTTGGGCTACTGATTATGTGGGTGATGGGAAATTCAGAATTTTCAATTTTCATTTAGCTTAACACCATTTGAATTTTCATATCCACATTCTTTTTAGTACTTTACCATGTATTACGTTCAGTTTTATACCCTTAAATTCTAGTTTAAAAATTGGTGCGCTTTATACATTGATACGCTATTCTGGTTGACTTAATTAGAAACCATTTTTCCCTCCTTTTTGGCATAAAATCTTATGTTTCAGTTTCAGGTTCCTGCAAGGGAGCCTACTCTTCACGTCTACCGGTACCCAGTACTACCACGGCTTCAACATCTCCCTCTTTGGGGAACCAGACAAGTCCTTTGTGGTCTGTGAGAACAATGTCACCAAGGATACGGAGGATGTAAGTACACACAGGAATAGCAAGGGTTGGGTGGGAAACTTTTTATCATATTGCTACATTGTTAAAAGAATCAGATTTAACAAAACAAACTATTTGATACCAAGATATAATATATTTAAGTTACAAAAAGCAAAAAAAACCAGCAAAATACATATTTTTCAAATATTTTTTTTAAGGGCAAGTGCTCATGCCGTCATTATAAACACGTCTTAAGTCAAAAATCTTATTCATTCCCCCTAAAAATGCAGCGTCGAAGCAATTTTTTTCCATTATTTCTTTTAAAATGGGGACATAGAGGTACGATAACCAGAAAAACAGATAACTGTCTGATCGTTTTGTTATATATCATGTTAAACACGAATAAAATAACTGCTAAGCAGTTAGTGTGTCTCCATTTTAAAAGTTAACTTTAGCTGAAGTTTTTTTAAATAAGGCCATCCATAACCAATTGTTTGTTTGGGATAACATGAAATACCAACCCAAATTGTCCCTACCCAAACATTAGAGGTCTGTATTTAAAAAATTATTACCAACTTCTCTAGAAAGACTTTCTTGCGAAGAATACATGGTATTTGATAAGGACTTTTAAGTAAGTTGATTGATGTATTACGAAACGAAAACACAAAAGGGATATATACAAAAAATGCATATTACCAAAAGAAACCTGAAAGTTTCAGGGTTTTTTTGGCCCGATTTTATAGCCGAAAAATGGCTTTGTTCCCAATCCCAAAAAGTTCACTTTTTTCCCAAAATGTGGCAAAANCAGTGGACTTTTCGTGTGAAAAAAGAAGGCTAATGAATTTATTTTCCCAATTTCATGAAAATGCCAATAAAATATCCAATTCCAAAGCCATGGGCTATCTTCCCCAAAAGTGGAAAAAAAAACTGAGGTTTGAGGGTGCTCAATGGCTTCACATTATACACAGTTTTTTTTACTGTTATTGTTATACATGTAAAGCAATAGATCTACATGTACATAAAATATTCCTTTAAAAAATTATCACCTTCCTACCTAACCATCTGCCATGTTTCAAGTCATGTTTTCCCAAACAAACAATTTTTTAAGGATGGCTCAATTCTGTCATCTTTAATGAAAGTTTTAGCCACAGTCTGTAGGGAAAAAAAAACACAATAATTTACTACATGTATGAAATTCCCTTACTGTAAGTACTTGTACCATTCCAAATGTTGTAGGACAAAAGCACTGGGGCACGTGATGTAAGATGTTCACATAACCGTTTGTTACTAATACACCTGTGTTGTGTAACACCTGAAACACAGTCTCTAACAGATATATTGTACTTATATCTTTAATTAACAATCTTACTGTTACCATTAACTGTAAATTGAAATTTGTCCTGTCGTTATTTAATGGTAGCCCTATTGAAAAGAACAAAAAACTAAACAAAAAAAGAACCATGTGGTACTGAGAACATGTATGAAAAAATATGGAAGTGTGTCATAATGTAGTTAAAAAAATTGTCTTGATTTATGAACATAACATCGTACATGTGTATATGGGTTATCATTATCTCTGCAACTTATATACACCTTTCATTAATGACTTTGATTTTTTGTGCCAAATCATGTTTTGATATGTACGGGTAGCTATTGTCATACTAAACACACAGTCATATTCATGCCACCATATTCTTAACTTCATTTATAGGACCTAATTCACCAGGCATGTTTTATACTGTTACTTACACTTATGTTTACCCCATTGTTTCTCTTGTAGAGTTTTAACATTCACTCATTTTTCCACCATTGTTTCTCTTGTAGAGTTTTAACATTCACTCATGTTTACCCCATTGTTTCTCTTGTAGAGTTTTAACATTCATTCATGTTTACCCAATTGTTTCTCTTGTAGAGTTTTAACATTCACTCATGTTTCCACCATTGTTTCTCTTGTAGAGTTTTAACATTCACTCATGTTTCCACCATTGTTTTCTTGTAGAGTTTTAACATTATTTCATGTTTCCACCATTGAAATAGTTTAAACATTCACTCATGTTTCCACCATTGTTTCTGTTGCAGAGTTTTAACATTCACTCATGTTTCCCCCATTGTTTCTGTTGTAGAGTTTTAACATTCACTCATGTTTCTACCATTGTTTATGTTGTAGTGTTTTAACATTTACTCACGTTTCTACCATTGTTTCTGTTGTAGAGTTTTAACACTCACCCGGGAAAACCTGACATTTCCAATGTATGTAATGTTTAATGTGACCTTACTTTTTGGTCGTGGGTTGATTTATTCAAGTGATTTATTGCTGGAAGATGTGGTTTTATTTCATATTTTCCTTTAAATGATTTTTTTGTAAATAATATTTGGAAGTGGTATTTGGATCTTTTGATTTTTAGCTTCAAATGTTGTTTTGAAAATTAAAACATGAGGAAAGCAAAAGTTAACTTAAACTACATGTATTCATATTAATGAATGTTCTTAGAAAGGTTTGGATTCAGAGATGTTTTAGAGATAACGTTTGTTTTTAATACACATCCAGGTGGTGGGTAAGTTATATTGAAACGGATAGGGAAGTTTCACTACACATGTTTTTGTATGCATGTTTTATTTGTATGACAGATTTATCTCCCCTATTTGACAGAGCTCTATCTCCTTTTTTACAGAGTATACTCCCCTATTTTACAGACTAATCTCCTTTTTTTGTCCCTTACCGGTTTTCATCAGAGGGGACTAATGGTTTGCGCTCCGTCCATCAGTCTGTCATGGACAGATGGCAATATGGAGATTATGCACTTTATTTCATTTTGTTCCCACGTCAAAAATTCTGGTTATCCGGAAGATAACTCAAGAACCCTTACACCTGGGATCATGAAACTTCATAGGGACATTGGTCATGACCGACAGATGACCCCTATTGATTTTGAGGTCAATAGGTCAAAGGTCAAGGTCACAGTGACCTGAAGCAGTAAAATGGTTGACTGGAAATAGGAAAATGGTTTCCGGATGATAACTCAAGAACGCTTAGGCCTGGGATCACGAAACTTCATAGGGACATTGGTCATGACCGGCAGATGACCCCTATTGATTTTCAGGTCACTAGGTCAAAGGTCAAGGTCACAGTGACCTGAAGCAGTAAAATGGTTTCCGGATGATAACTCAAGAACACTTAGACCTGGGATCACGAAACTTCATAGGGACATTGGTCATGACCGGCAGATGACCCCTATTGATTATCAGGTCACTAGGTCGAAGGTCAAGGTCACGGTGACTCGACACAGTAAAATGTCCACCACTACCACCACCACTTCCACCACCACCACCACCACCACCACCATTGTTCACAGTGACAAAAAACGTATTCACACAATGGCTGCCACTACAACTGACAGCCCATAATGGGGGCATGCATGTTTTACAAACAGCCCTTGTTTCATAGTGATTGCATTGTTTGTTGTTTATTCATAAAAATTGAAATCATCAGGAAGTATATACAGCATGTTCGAAAATGTAGTATTAAATAAAAATGAAGGCTCGTTCTGGGAAAACGGGGCTTAAATAATGTGCGTAAAGTGTCGTCCCAGGTTTGCCTGTGCAGTGGGCACAGGCAAATCAGGGAGGATCTGCCTAGAGTGGGTTTTCGTTTAGAAGGGAATTACTTTAAACACAAAAATACCAGAAACGTGGAAAGTGCAGTCCCTGATTAGCCTGTGCGGACTGGACTGCACAGGCTTATCTCGGACGACACTTTACGCACATGCATTAAGCCATCTATTCCCATAGCGAGTTTTTTGTTTTAAGGCATTTCAAGAGCCCCAGCGACTGGATGCTAAGATTTGTCGTTCAACCCTTGTGCCTTCAACAGACGTTAATAACTCTAAGGCTGTCATGGCAACACAGTCTGTCAGGTAGGTGGGAGGGACATAAGGTCTGGGCCTAGTATCAGGAACATACTTAAGTCAATAATCGGACTCAACTTTTGAGTTTAATCTCATTTTTTGAGCTATGTTTGATCAGCATGCTCAATCTGGTGTTCAAAAAAGTTTTGTTTTGTTTTGTGCCTGACTCAACCCTGAGTTTGTGGAAGAATATGTGCATATAGCTGAGATCTGAGATTGTTCTTGAGCTGACTAATATTCTTGATACTCATCTGAGTGGAAACTCAAATCTTATCTTAGTTGAGCTAAAAAATTGAGACAGTTCGTGATGCTGTGCCCTGGTCCTCTAATATGATGTGGGTTGGAGCCAATATAAACACACACTTCTCCTTTTATATATCATGATTGTCTTAGAATAAGTAATAGGAAATAAAAGTAAAAAAATCACCCTGATATAGCATTAAATCCAGAGATATCACCTAGAAAGAATCCCAAAACAACAACCTCATGCCCTTAATTTAAAACTTTAATGGGACTGTATTGGAAGCTTAAAAGAAATATGAATAAGTCAGCCTTGTTCTGTGGAAACTTTGCTCAATGCATGTGCGTAATGTGTTGTTCCAGATTAGCCTGTGCAGTACACACAGGTTAAAATGGGACGACACTTTCTGACTTAACATGGATTTTCATTTAGTAGAGACATCCTTTAAACAAAAATTCCATAAAAGCATAGAAATTGTGGTCCAAGATTAGCTTTTGCAGATTGCACAGGCTAATCTTGGATGACACTTTACACAATTGCGTTGAGCCCAATTTCTACAGAATGAGGCTAAAAAAATTCAGAGCTTTCACGACATATTGGATGTCAAATGTAGTGACAGACCAGTCAGCCCAAAAATATTGAACAGACTGATGTTAAGTTTAAAGTTAATGGGTTGACTTAGTAGACACTATACCGCGAGAAGTTTTTAAATGATCTGTACCTCCACATGTTAAAAGTTTGATTTCATTGGTTGAGGTTGAAGATTTTTAAGGGAATGGTCCTTGTTTTTAACTCATTTCTGGAAGTTAACCCTTTCCTGCTCAGAATCAAAGTGAAAATGGCTATGCAACCAGCATATAACCAGAACAGCCTGCGAGTAACTCTCATTCTGTTCAGGTTTTATGCCGTTTGCTGCTCATCAGTATCTTAGGGTTTAAATTGAAGCCTATAAAACTTGAATCTAGTAAGAAAGGTCTTAAATTTAATTTGATTTTCTAAGGAACTACAATCACATTAAATAGAGAATACTAGGTTAGTGATGAATAGAGAGAAGTTTATGTTGCTAGACTAAGAAAACTGGGAGCGCTTGCCTTGGCGAGCGCTTTCGGTGTTTGAGCGGAGCAACATAAACTTCTCTCTATTCAACGCTAATCCTAGTATTCTATTTATCCGATCAATTTTCTTAGTCATCAATTATTTCTTTAAAAATATAATACCGGACCAGCTTTCCGTATTTTATTTTCATCACTTGATTACGCAATTTATGACGTATCTCGTGTGATGCCATTTCGGTGACAAAACATTTTGGGACAACAATATGGACATGTTGGTTTTTTAACAGAAAAATATTTGTTTAAAGCATTGAAAGAATCCAAAACGTATTTTGAATTGTGTGTTTGTCATGCATAACACCTTAAAAACAGACACTGGAAGTGTATATCGTTGTAACTTTATATTGTTATTAGCATTGGATTAAAGTTGCCATTGAAGTAAGCGTGCTCGCGACAGGTCTATTCAACAAGGTGGGATAGAGGCTAGTCTATTCCATGGGGTGTTATACCATCAATGTCGCGGTGAATATGGGATAAAGTCCATTTCTGAATGGTAAAGGGGTTAACACGAATGCTACAGAATGAATGTAATGCCCACAAGGATCTAAGAAAACGTTTTATTGATAAAATATTACACGAGACTAAATATGATTAAATTTACAACGCTAATGTCGATCGAGTTTCATAACCACAGAACGTACAGGAAACTATGTATTGTCGTTAAAGAAATGTTGAAACAGCTTTAATGTATAATATGTGCTAAGTGTTTGTTTCTTTATACATTTAAATATTGTCTGTTTCCCCTATGCTCAATGTTAAAATATTGTTTGTATATGTTGTATAACTTGTAAATATTCTCTCCCTTTAAATATACAATAGTTTGTTGTATAATATGTAGCCCCTATAAGTTATAGGCTATAACAATGAACCTATTGATGCACTTTGTATAAGTTTTGCTCATATTGTCATGTTATGCATGGAATGAGCTAAAAAAAACAAACTTGGTAAACTTTGTTCAGCAATTACATATAAATTATTTGTAGCCTGGGCGACTACCTGGTGGAGATTGTGCGTAACAAGACAATACTTACCATCCCAGACGCCAAGTGGAGCACATACAGGGACCTGTATCAGGAGAGTGGCTTTGAGATCAAAGGTAAGGCACACCATCAAGGCCGGGTTGCTCCAAACTTTAACGGCCAGTTAAGGTAACAGTCTGTTAACTTTATTCCCAAATAAAATTTATTTTAAAAGCAATGTTATTATCAAACATATGAAACTTATTCTAGAAAAAAAAAACTATGAAAGGGATTGTTTGGATCTTAGATATTGAGGCTTTAGAAATAACCAGTGAGATATAAATCCAAAATAATATGTTGGCTGTTTCCTATGTTTCAGACATGGATGGTGATATACAGGTCCACTACCAGGCTTTTGGGTAAGTAACATCTGCAACTAGGGGATTTGTAGAATATATGTTGGTAAAGTTACTGGTGTTTTTTAGCTCGTCTCTTGATGGAATGTATTAAGGTAAAACCATTGGCGGATGAATTGGTGGGGGGAACATTCATTGTTTCGCTCTCTAATTTGTACAGTTTAAATAAAAAATTTACCAAATATTTTGAAATTGTTTGTTTACATTATATGGTGGCAATTAAAGTTTGATAACCAACCAATTCACATGAGGCTCTTCAGATTTATTGGCCTTTATTTATACAAAATATTTAAATAAATTTTGCAGTTTCTGCTTTCTTACAAATACAGTTTTCATTGAATCTTCACAAAACTTTCTGCAAATGTTTGTTGACTTAAAATTGGAAGCCAAGTTTGATAACCAGCCAAATTGTGCCAGGCACTTAAGAGTTAATGCCCTTTGGTTTTACAAAAAAATGCAAAATCCGCTAGTTCATCTCTCTTAGCTTATTCACTTTTCACAAACTTTTCCAATTAAAGAGTCCATTTTTTATTTTTTTTATTTTTATATTTCTGTCCATGACCTTGTTGAACTTTGTGATTTATATGTATACAATGACACATTCAAGGTCTAAATTCCCCGAAGTTAATGAAATTAACACCAAACCATGTGCTCAATAAATGCTTATATAACTTACAATACATGGATTAGTATCCTAATGTGCTATTTGCATTAATGTTAGTTTCTGGCAAGTTATCTTTCCTTGTTCTGAGTCATAGCAAGATAAGAGCCTCGTTCTGGGACAACGGGGCTTAATGCATGTGCGTAAAGTGTCATCCCATGACCAAACTTTCCGCCTAAACTTGCTGCCTGTCCTGTTTAAGAACCACCAAGGCTTGCCCCAATGGCCGCCACACGCTGATATCTCTGAGGTGTGACATGGACCAGAAGGGCGAAGGCGAGCTGAAGCTGCCCCCGAAGTGTTCGGACGGCACATGTAACGGGTGCATCTTCCACTTCCTGTGGCAGACGCGCCTCGCCTGCCCGGTGTGTAGGAAAGAGGACTTCAACAGGGTGGAGGGAGTGTGCAAGAGCGGGTACCAGACCATACACTACATACCCACTGGGTAATTTAGTTTTTATTTATTGTCCCCTACCGGTTTCACCGGAGGGGACTTATGGTTTGCGCTCTGTCTGTCAGTCAGTCTGTCTGTCTGTCAGTCAGTTTGTCTGTCTGTCTGTCTGTCTGTCTGTCTGTCTGTCTGTCTGTCTGTCTGTCTGTCTTTCTGTCAGTCAGTCAGTCTGTCACACTTTTCTGGATCCTGCGATAACTTAAAAAGTTCTTTATGAAACTTGAATCATGGACAGATGGCAATATGGACGTTATGCACGTCATTTTATTTTGTTCCTACGTCAAGAATTCTGGTTGCTTTGGCAACAAATACTTAAAAAAATCAAAAAAATCTGACAATGGTGGTAGGGGACATCATTGCCTAGCAATAGTCTTGTTTTTTTTTGTATTCAACATTGTTGATACAGCAAAAATGCATGCTATCATTTATAAACATTTATCATTATAGTGTTGTTTCAAGCCATTTTTTTTTGGTTATTATTGCGAATGGACAAAACAAATTCGAAAAATGATGAAATAAATAGAATACCCGGTAAGAACTCATCCTCATGCACACATTATTGAAGTTACACCCAATCTGAAATTTTTTGGTGTTAACAACATCTTTGAAATACACCTAACAAGCACAGTAAGGTGACATAATTTTCTTTATTTACATGAGGTCATTTGGTGTTTCAGGAAGTGTATCGTGCCCGCCTACCTACAGAACATAAATGAGGAAGTGAAATGTACCATGCAGCTCATCTCTGCTCTGCCATTCCTGGTAACTGTAATTCTACTAAAACAAAAGCAGCCTTCTCGGAAAATGGGGTTTTATTGCATGTGCGTAAAGTATCGTCCCAGATTTGCCTGTGCAATCTGCACAGGTGAATCAGGGACAACTCTTTCCGCTTAGACTGGATTTTTCTTAAAATGAAAAATTCCATAAAAGCGGAAAGTGTCGTCCCTAATTAGCGGACTGCACAGGCTAATATGGGACAAAAATATACGCACATGCATTAAGCCCCTTTTTCCCTGAGCACAGCTGAAATGTCCATATTTCATTCTACTAAAATAAAACTCCATAAATGTAATTGAAAAGTCACAAATTATCTGCCTGAAAGTTAAACATTGTATGTTTACCAAAAGACGTTGAAAATACTCGCAAATAAAATTTAAGATTAGGTATATTGTATTAACTCTGTTGTTTATCGGTTGGTTTGTCGGTCTGTCCACATAATATATATAAAGGTTTGTGGAGGGAAGGAATGCTACATTTTTCAAGTGATTAAACTGAAACTTAAAATACCGGTATGTCATTACCATATTGTGTAAATGTGCTCAATAGGATTGTCATTGATCCACTTATTTCTTGAGTTATGTGATCTTGAATTGAGCCCTGTGCATGGCTTTCTTTCTTGGGACAAAGTGGTGTGAAACGAGCCTCAAAAAGTAAATGGGTAGAGCTTAAAACATCTTTATTATGTTTTGATGATAACGTCTTAATGTAGTATACATGTACTATATGCATGCTTTTATCCCAATATTTGAGCCGCTCTCTGGGAAAATGGGGCTTAATGAATGTGCATAATATGTGCCTAATCAGGAAAGGCACTTCACACCTTAACTGGATTTTCAAAAAGAAGAGATTTCCTTTAACAAAAAATACCATAAAAGCGAAAAGTGATGTGCCTGATAAGCCTGTGCTGACTGCACAGGCTAATCTGGGACCACACTTTACGCTCATGCATTAAGCCCAGTTTTCCCAGAGCAAGGTTCATTTACGCAGTTGCTTCAAGTGTAATCGCCCTTATTCATGTAGTCACTGCTGTGTTTTCAGATGCAGATCGCAATTCCAGTGGTGATTGGCATCGTCCTGATCTGCTTCATGGTGGCGTGTATCCTCTGGAGAAAGAACAAGAAGTGAGTACCATGGAGACCAGCTGGAGTGTGCATAAGCCTTGTTCTGGGAAAACTGGGCTTAATCCATGTGCGTAAAGTTTTGTCCCAGATTAGCCTGTGCAGTCCGCAGAGGCTTATTAGGGGCGACACTACGCTTTTATGGCCTTTTTTCTTCTATTCTAAATGAAAAGCCAGTCTAAGTGGAAAGTGTCGTCCCTGATGAGCTTCTGCCGACTGCACAGGATAATCTGGGACGACACTTGATGCACATGCATTAAAACTGGTTTTCTTAGAACGAGGCCTATATGTCCCAACAGAGTGGGGACACTCTCCTATATGTCCCAACAGAGTGGGGACACTCTCCTATATGTCCCAACAGAGTGGGGACACTCTGTAAATCTATTCTTCCAACCATATAACACCTGGGCAGAATTTTACCAAAATGTTCACAAGTGGAGAATATGTAGATGATAGCTCAGCCAGATTTCTTTACTTGAACCATAAGGCCTTTAACATGATTATTTAAGGCACCTTTTCTTAGGTGGGGTGGGTTTGGGATGAATTTGTCCAATAGCATAGCTTGTGCATTTTCGCAATTAAACTTCGCCTCAATAAGTGACTGAATAAAACAAAAATGTGTTTGAAATTAATATACATATTCAGTGCTTTTAAGTTATTTGTCTGTACAGTTCGCACAGGCTAATCAGGGACGAAATTTCAGCCTTGGCTGGATTTTCATTTAATTGAGACGTCCAATAAAAGACAAATTCCATAAAGCGTAAAGTGTCGTCCACAGGCTAATCTGGGATGACACTTTATGCACATGCATTTATCCCAGTTTTCCCAAGAGAAGTCTCAACTATCTCCACCCCTATGCTAGCCCCCATAATTTTGATGTATTGTTTGCAGGCCAATTAAGTATAGCCCACTGTATGATTTATTAAGCTGTGTTCTCTGAAAACTTGGCTTAATGCATGTGCGTAAAGTGTCGTCCCAGATTAGCCTGTGCAATCTACGCAGGCTAATCTAGGACAACACTTTCTGCTTAGACACGATTTTCATTTAGAAGAGGCTTTCTTAAAACAAAAAATCCATCAAAATGGAAAGAGTCGTCCCTGATTAGCCTGCACAGGCTAATCTGTGGGATGACATTTTTGGCACATGCATTAAGCCCAGTTTTTCCAGAAAGAGTCTGTTTCCACCCCTAATCAGGCAAGCCTACCATAATTTTGATGTTTTGTTTCCATCCCAATTAAGGCTAGCCTACCATATGATGTATTGTTTCCAACCCAATTAAGGCTAGCCTACCATATGATGTATTGTTTCCATCCCAATAAAGGCTAGCCTATTATATGATGTATTGATTCTGACCCTATTAAGTTTAGCCAACCATATGATGTATGGAGCCGCGTTCTTGGAAAACTTGACTTAATGCATGTGCGTAAAGTGTCGTCCCATACAAGCCTGTGCAATCTTCACAGGCTTATCAGGGACGACACTTTTGCTAAGACATGATTTTCATTTAGAATGATACGTGTCATCCCTGATTAGCCTGTTCGGACTGAACAGGCTAATCGGGAATGACACTTTACCCACATGCATTAAGCCCACTTTTCCCAGAACGAGTCCCAACTGTTTCCACCCCTATTCAGGCTAGCCTACCATATGATGTATTATTCCCCTAGCTAAAATGCGTGCACACTTTACTACGTACATGCATTATGCCCAGTTTTCCCAAGGCAAGGCTTATATGATGTATTGTTTCCACCCCTATTCAGGCTGGCCTACCGGTACATGAAGCTGGTGGAGAACTCCCAGACTGGAGAGGTTGAGCTACCGGGGGCAGACAGCTGTGGACTGGAAGAGGACGAGGACAATGAGGACGGGGACTCGGTCACGATCAGGGGCAGCAAGGGGGCCAGGTTCTTCAAGAAACTCTCCAACAAAATCAAGAAGGTAAAACCATTGTCTTTGATGGAGGATACTTGTTTGATGTCAATAATTTTATTAACTGAACTTGCTTAAACTTTCATCAGGTTCAGTGATTTGTTNAAAACTAGGTCACTAGGTCAAATATTTAAAAAAAAAACATGTTAAAAGTCACTTTTTTGGTCCAATCTTCATGAATCAGCTTGCATTTTTTCAGAATATTTTAGTTCCTTTTTCTCTCAGGTGAGCGCCTTAGGGCCTGATGGCCCTCTTGTTTAAATTCCCCTCTTAATGTACACAGTTAAACAAAAAACAAAAAAAAACTTAATTTGGATAACAAATGACTCAGGCTTTTTGTCATCACAGCAATTTTAATCAAATCAAGTTAAATCATAATGTAAAAAAATCACCATTTGTCAAATAGGTGACAATATTTTGTATGGTTTATAAAGGTGCACATTATATGACTGCTTTACGAATAGTATTGGCAATATCAATACATATATAGCCAGCCGCATTGTGGATTCATTAAAAATTATTTTGTGATATGTTACGTGGTCTATCATGATTTACATACAGTTAAGCAAAAAGGGTTTCATGTTTGGTATTTTTTAAATTGAATGAATTAAAAATGTAATTAATTAATTAATGGCTATGCATATAAATACATCACGAATGTTTTACAACCTTTCACAGATTGGGAGATCAGACAATGTATGTATAACATGGGATAAACTGTAATTGCAAATGTTTTCTTTTTATTCTATTAATTGCTTAAAGTGTATGTTTATATATGTATGTATATAATTTAATCCCTTATGCATCTCTTTGCACATAATGTTTTATGGTGAAGGCTTCAAATGTTGGGTTTATACATACCTTCCCCCATTTCAAATAATTGCTTCTTAGACGTTTATACTATGTCGGTAGTAACATAGATTCTAATCTATTGAACAATATCATTAGGTCATCTTTGTGTACAAGCCAGCTGAAGAATCTTTCTTTTTATGTCCCCTATTTTATTGGCGAGGGCATGTAGATTTGCCCACGTCTAACGTCCGGTTGCATCCTTTTGTCCATCCCAATATTTTGTGTTGCTCGTAACTCCAAATGTATTGGTGGTATAGGGATGAATCTTTGCAAATATATTCCAGCATGCAAACTTGCCCCCCCCCCCTTCCTTATTTTTGATCTGATATGTTAATACAAAAAAATTGTTTAAACTTGTGTCACCAGTAAATCAACTACAGACACATTTCTAGTTTGCCATTATTTAATTAACAGTATAATACTAAGTCTTATCTTCTCTAAAGGAAGAAGCGTATTTTAAGGTCAAAAGATCAAATGTCAAGGTGACAGGGGCTTTAACCATAAAATTCATTTCTGCACAATACTTGGCCTACAGTCATCCACATTGGTATCTTGGGAGGAATAGAAAACACATATTAATGTTGAGGTCAACAGGTAAAAGGTCAAGGTCACATGATCTTGTAGGATGAAATTTGTCTATGCAGGATACACGGAGAACAATTTTTGCCAAATTATCTTTAATTTGAGGTCAGATTTACAATTCAGTGGACATTTAACAAACATCTCTTGTAAGATTAAATATTCCATTTAATTTATTTCGCCATCCTGCTCTGTTTCAGGAGGACGCATTTGAGTCGGCAGTGTTGAACGAGCGAATGCCTCTCACATAGGCACCCTACTCTCAAACCTGATTGGTTGATTGTGCAACAGCGGAAGGGCCATGAATCAAAGAGAGAAATAAGGAGTTTTTAGAAGAAAAACAAATTACTACGATTCGCTTAAAATTGATGTTGCTATGAATTAAAAATTTGTTGTAGAAATTAAGCATAAAAAAAGTGTGTGTAAAAGTCTGCGTTTTATCTATCACAAATAGTTATTTGATTACTTATGTTATTTATGGCATTTGCATTCATGGTTTTGTTTGAGCAAATTCTTGTTATGATTAAATGTTAGTTTCAATAAGAAATAAGTTTTTTTCTTGTACCAATATTTTTGATGGCATTTAAAATAGATGTCTGTTAGTATTGAAACAAGAGTGTTGCCAGTATTTGGTGCTCTGTTTTTTTACATTTTGACAGAATGGAAGCAAGTTTCTTTGTTGTTGTGTTATTTTTCAGCTCATCTGGGCATGAAAATATATTTTCACTTTTAAGCATATGTTTGTGTTATAACATTCTGTTTTCTTATTCTTTGATTATATTTTATTGCGTTGTAAAATGGTAATCTCATTTATTTCTTTTTATGAAGCAGGGTCTCCTTGTAATTTTCTTGCTCAAGTATACATCAGTGTTTTATATTAATGTTAAACTGTTTATTTTAGGGTAGCCCTGTCCTGCTAAGAAGGAAAGTTATATTGGCTGTATGCAACCAGAATAAAACCAGAACAGGCTGCGTGTAACTCATTCAGGTTTTATGCTGTTTGCTGCTCATCAGTATCTAAGGGTTGAAAATGAAGCCTTTCTAACTTGAATGTATTAAGAAAGGTCTTTACTTGATTTAAGGGACTACAAACGCGTCAAAATGTGTATCTAAGTGGTCAAGGGGGTTAACTTGGTTCTGTTGACATCCAGAGATATATAAAGATCATGTTTTGTATGTTGTGAGATTTTGTTACATACCTAAGATATGTGTGGCATTTTCTTGTGCAACATGTTATTTTAACCAAAGATATTCAAGTAAATCCAGAGTTACCTAACTCAACATTATTAAAAAATCCAACATAAATGTAGTATAAATTTACGTGTCTGTATTTATATCCCAATACGTTTGTGTTGCTCGAAATTGCATTCAAACATTACCTAGTTACTACTTTGTTGTAAACACAACTCAACTTAAGTATGTATCTTAAGTTTTTAGACATTATGTAACGAGAAAGAGAGGAAGACGTAAAATGACTCCATACTATGCAGTTTTTAGACTAATGAACACATTTTTTTAGCGTTCCTAACAACAGGATGTAGAGAAAAAAAATTGTGTTTACAAACAAAGAGGTTTAAATTTTATCTCGGGGGTTTCTCTCCATGTAATCTGAAACAAGATGAAACAAGACATTATTCCTGTTACAAAAGGTAACCTTGGAGCAAATTCAGGCAGATAAACGCAACCAATAGCATGTAGCATAATCTTCTATACGCCTTTCCTATATTTGTTAATGTTGTTTGTATTAATTTTTTTGTCATTAAAAAACTATTTACATTTTCCAGAAAGATCTGATGAATAGAATTCTTTGTGTGTTTTACATTTTTCATGTTTATTAGATAACATTGAAAGATTAGTTTAGATTTGTCATTTCTAAATGCGTGCATTGTGTTGATTTCATGACGGATTCATGACATTTATATTGATTAGACAAGCACTTGTTTATTATCCAATGCTTTGTGCAATCTCATATTTACTTTACAATCTGAAATCCAGGGTTGAAGGAAATTATTGGCATCGTTGCTCTTTGCTTTAGTTTTTATCTTATTTACACTTATCCATGCTTGTAATTTTCTACTCTGCAAACGATTTATTGATCGAGGTTTGGGCTTGAAACTAAGGTGTCTGATAAAGAATTGTGTACCAAAAATGCATTTCTTCCCTCAATTATGTGCTCCCTCAAATATGTGTTCTCTCAATTATGTGGTAATGCAAGGAACAATTTATTGTCACATTTGACTTGCAAGATTTGTCATTTAGAAGAACACCTGAGGAGATTTTGTTAAACATGTTTGTACGTCTGTTCATTGACAATCGTCTGTTAGGATTGGCTCAATATAAGAGAGGGCGGTGAAATTGGGAGAGACTGCATGGTGTGTAATATAAATTTTGCTTCCGAATTCCAAGTATATATTGTGCACTTTAAAGATATCTATCGTGTTCATTGACGGTGATACAATTGTCTGTTAGGGTTGGTTCAATATAACAGAGGGCGGTGTGATAGTGAGACTGGTGTGCGTCGTTAAATTTTTCTTCAGAATTCCAAATTTTTCTTATATATTGTGCACTTTTACAGATATCTTGTTCATTGGCGGTGATACCATCGTCTGTTAGGGTTGGTTCAATATAACAGAGGGCGGAAATTCTGCGACTGGTGTGTGTCATAAATATTGTTTCAGAATTCCAAATATTTCTTATATATTGTGCACTTTTACAGATATTTATCTTTACATTTGCCTTGATCTTAATGTTTTTGTGATGTAAAACTGTTATTAATGTCTTATAAAGTGTATTGATTGTTGTAGATTGTCTAGATTAGTAATCTTCATGTGTATAAGTGTATGCTAGAAGAAATGTCATATGAGCATTGGAACAAGATCTGGAGTTGCATTTATACATTTTTGAAACTATTTATTTTTTTGTTTTTCTTGAAAAGTTCTGCTCATCTTTGATGTAACTAGTTGTGAAAAAAGTGGAATATACACAGGGTTCAATAACTTTGATTAAAATGAATCGTTATGTTGAATAGATTTTTGTTTTGTTTTTTGTAAATTGTTAATTTCGAAGAAAACCCGAGGTATTGTCATAGCCCTCTCGTCTGCCGCGCCCTCTTCGTCGGCTTCGTGGTAGGCGTCGTCGTCCGAAAACTTAAACATTGGCCATAACTTTTGCATTATTGAAGATAGCTACTTGATATTTGGCATGCATGTGTATCTCATGGAGCTGATCATTTTCAGAAGTGAAAGGTCAAGGTCATCCTTCAAGGTCAACGGTAAAAAAAAAATGTGTTTTTTTTTTTTGGTTTTTCATGTGTATCTCATCAACCTGCACATTTTGAGTGGTGAAAAGGTAAACAAAATCCAAGCACCCACAGCCGAGCGTTGGCATCCGCTCTACGGTGCTCTTGTTTTAATTGGTTATAGGTTATATTTAAAATAAATATTCATGCCTTGTTCTACATACAAAAAAGGAAAACTATGATTTAGAAAAATGGAAGACAAAAGTAAAAAAATTCATTCTTTCAATGTATTCATAATATATCATTATAATGTAAAAAATAATAATAATGTAAAATAAAAAAAGTAGCTGTTGTGTTTAATAGCAATTTTTTATATTAAATTTCTTTGAGCATTCCATGTATTTAAGTGAGAATTTAGTAGTGGAAATATTGTGATATATAACATTAATCTACTTTGTTTGTTTGCAGATTCTATTAACTGCCAAAAGTTGGCAACCTGTGAAAATAATTCAATTGAAATAATTCAACATATTAAAATCTGTAAGCATCACTTTTGTAAAACATTGATCTCCATTATGCAACCACGTCTTTGGTACAATTTCTATTCTTAGTTTTTTGCAATAATGTAGTTGTGAGTTATATTTTATTTCTTGAGATTATTTATTTTATTTGTATTTTAGGTAGGTATAGGTTTATTCATTGTCATTAGTATATGTACTGGTTCTTAAATGGAAGAAGGAACTATTTATACATATAATTATAGCTCCTAAGACAAACTGCTTGCACCTGTTTAAATATAGTAATTTAACATAATGATCCACGTTCTAGTAAAACTGGGCTTAATGCGTGTGTGGGAAGTATCATCTCAGATTAGCCTGTGCAGTCTGAGCAGGCTAATCAGGGACATCACTTTCTTCTTTTATGGGTTTTTTCGTGTCAAGGAAGTCTCTTGTAAGTGAAAATCCAGTTTAGGTGGAAAATGTTGTTCCAGATTAGCCTATGCGGACTGCGTAGCCTTATCTGGGTCAACACTTAACAGCCTTATCTGGGTCAACACATAACGCACATGCATTAAGCCCGGTTTTCCCATGACGCAGATCAAATAATTAAAGGCTTAATTTAACGTTATAGGACGTGTTTCCCAACTGAAAATCACTGACATATTTTATTAAAATCTGAATGAAAATATTGTGTAATGGAATGGTGAGGCAGTCTTTCGGGACTATTGTGTTGAAACATAGCCCTCTGATTTTGCTTTCCATATCTATAGCTAGTTTGCATAAGTTGTTAATGACTGGAGATTTTTTTTGCATTAATTTATTGTCAGTTAACAATAGCTAGTTTGTAGTCAAATTTATTAACATTTTTTATAAGAAAGAATGTCTTCCATATTTACCTGATCCTTAGAAGTATTCTAAACTACGCATTGGAAATGTTTCTTTTTTCTTGTCTTCTAATGCAGTCCTCCGTATCGTATGTAACTGTTTCTGTTTCAAAATGTTTGTGTTAACATAAGTTAAGGTTACTAATGTACATGTAACTTTACTGTTGCCGTTGATTGTGTGTTGTTGTTGTTTTTTGGGTCAGAGAGAAAGCATCTGTACAATATTATGCCTTGGACAAAAAAATTATTGTATATCGCATTTCACCAAAAAATCACATCCTTTCATATTTTTTAGACATTTCAAAATATTATTCTTGATGTGTGTTCAATATATACAAGTAAGTGTACTGCGCAATATTTTCTTCTTTATGTTTTCTTTTTTGTTTTACATACATGATATTAAGAATTCGTCAAGATATGTTTTGTTTTCCTTTAACTTGTGACTGTGTGCCTGTTTAAACAAGCATCTTAGTGTGGCAATATGTATGACAATGGCTCAAAGGTCCCTTTATATAATTATGTCGTGTTCTGAGAAAACTGGGCAAAATGCTTGTGCGTAAAGTGTCGTCCCAGATTAGCCTGTGCAGTCCGTACAGGCTTATCCGGGACGACACTTTCCGCCTTAACTGGATTTTCACTAAGAAGAGACATCATTTAAACGAAAAATTCCATAAAAGCGGAAATTGTCGTCCCTGATTAGCCTGTGCGGACTGCACAGGCTAATCTGGGATGACAATTTACGCACAAGCATTATGCCCAGTTTTCTCAGAACACGACACAATTATTCCCCAGTGAAGATGTTTGGGGGTATATCGCTTGGCATCTGCCTGTCCCTAGGATGGTGAGTCCATTTACTGACAATTTTATTTCAACAATCATTGAGATGGACCATAATCAAAATTGGTATGCTGGTTAATCGGGAAGAAAGGTTAAACATCTTTTAGGTCAACAGGTCAATGTCACATATGATTGTAACATGAAAACTCCATAAATAATGTTGATTCCACAGGACATATAGAGAATGCTTTGACATACGGTCATACTGATAGGGATGCTGGCTACATAGAAGGAACTCAAGACAACTATCAGTTTTAAAGTCAACCTGTCAAAGGTCAAGGTCGCTGGGGCTTGTAACATGAACATGTTACAGTTTCTACTCTATATCTAGAAAACCTATGATAATGTAAATGACTATGCTAGTAACACCTCTATATATTTTGAGATTAAATCATTAAGTCCAGTCTCACTGGCTTGCAATATTCAAAGATAATGATAACAGTTACACATATTGACAACCTTGCTTTAAGTCGGGGAGGGGGTAATGTTGTATAAATATCTCTTATGATGCTTAGCATTTAAAATTGTCTTCTCTTTGTGTATCACGCATTTATTTTGTCTGCAATACCTATTTCTGGTTGTTCTTCTGTATGTTGATCCTTTACAATATATGGATCTGACTCTTTTTTCGTTTCAATAAAGCATATACAGGAAGTCGAGTGTATTATTGTCTTCTTAATTACAAACACACTTAAAATACATGCCATTGTACGATATTGCATTTAGAATTTGTGCATTTTGGTAACTAGTGTCCGGTTTGTGTTTCAGTTTCAGATTGGTAATAATATTGCAAACTTTTAAAATGTATAGGCTCTAAAAGTGTTTGACAAACATTTACATAATGTTGGGATTTACTCCGGATCTCGGGTTGTTATTTTGCGTGTTTTTATTTTCTGCGCTTTTGTGTACATCCTATTTTTCCATAATCGAGTGTCAGCCGATAATGATGGACAATCATCTTATAATCATCTTCAATTCAACATGAAATTGTACTGTAATGGGCTGTTATTCATCTTCACTCAATTAAGCACCCTCGTCTATTAGATATACCGGTATGTATGTTGGGTCCATCCTCTCCATATACGTGTCGCATGTATGTCTGCATATTATTCCAGTTCGTATATATTCATAGCCGCTTTAATTGCTCCAGACAAATAGCGCTATTAAAATGTATTTGAGCCTTTTTCTGATGAAGTGGAGCTTAATGCATGTGCGTAAAGTGTCGTCCCAGGTTAGCCTGTGCAGTCCGCATAGGCTAATCAGGTACGACACTTACCGACAAGACTGGATTTTTGTTTAGAATAGACTTCCATTAAACAACACAAATCCGTAAAAGCGGAAAGTGTCGTCCCTGATTAGCATGTGGGGACTGCACATGCCAATATGGGACGACACTTAACGCGCATGCATTTAGCCCCGTTTTCCCATGTACGAATCAAATGTATTTAATTCAAGAAGTGTCGTCTCTGATTAGAACGTGCGGACTGCACAAGCTTTTCTGGGACGACACTTTACGCACATGCATTAAGCCCCGATTTCCCAGAGTGAGACCCAAATGTATTTCATTGAAAAACTCGAGTTTACCCGCTACCTTAAATACCCGAGCGACAGTCCTTGCGGGTGTACACAATACGGCTTTATCGGCGCTACTGGCAAAGGAATGATTAAAATAAACATACCGAGGCTCCAACGTCAATATCCACAATCAATGTTCTATTCACCATCTACAGAAAGGATCATGAATGTATTCACACGGGTCTTGTTAAAACGACTCAGCCGCCGTTAGAATAAACTTATTATATTATGAAACCGGCTTATTGCTCGATGATCTGTCTCACAGACAAAGCCCGCTGATTAGAGTTATAAACATTTCAATATAAAGAAGTGAAGACTTGTGTTTGCAAATGCAATCCAGCGCATTTGAAAACGGGACTTTTAAAAACGGTTTTCTGAGTTTATGTTGTAGTGAATACATACGAACTTTGTTGAAATGCATGATTTTTAAAACGGTTTTCTGAGATAATTAATTAGTGTGCACATACGTAGTTTGTTCAAATGAATGAATGTTACATATTCTGTGTAAAGGGATTTTATTTGCGTGGTAAGGGCCCTTAATTCCGGGTAGGACCTTTCAACTTCCAATGTGCACGATTGGTTGATTCGAAATAGACGCGATAGGCTGCGTATGATGGTGAGTCCTATTTGAATTATAACTAGTATTTTCCGAATATGTCCAACAACTGACGCTTCTTCTGTGTACATATTCGCTTCTTCTCAACATTACAGTAATTATACGTACTCAAATATCGACGACGATAGTTCTATAAAAAAAATATTAACTATATTGTCTATTATTTCTCTTTATTCACTGTTATCATACACATGTATAGTATGTTTATTCAATGTTCTCATACTTTTAATAGTATGTTTACATTTACAGTATCAAATATAAAAATAATACGCATTGGAAAACATGTTTGAAACGTAAAATGTCCTCTAAAAATCTGTTTAAATTGTGGAACTGTACCTGCGTGTGCGGACATACAGTATAAATTATTTATTTTTATGAGAATTAAACATCGTGCGTTTTAAACCACACCCTCGTCAGATAAACAAAATACTATGAACACATTCAAAAAAATAACTGTCCTGCACTTCTTGAGGTGTTTTTTTTCTCATGTGTACTCGTTAAAGTCACGATACAATGAGAAGGGCCGATACTATGAGAATAACAGATACACACATTGAACATTTAGCTCAGTCTGGTTTAAAAATAAACTACGGTACACGCGTACCTGTTCCTCGTGCAAAACGTGCGAGGAACAACGCACGTGGTGATCGTGGTAATAAAGGTACACGCGCACTTAAATACACGGAGAATGTGCTCGATGAACATTCAATTAATTGAGGAAAAAAACGCGATATTTTGAACAAACTTGTAATTTAGCCGGACATGCATCTTGTTGCTATTTAATAAATATATGCTGCTGAGTAACAAAGAATGTGTGCAATTATTTGCCTCAAAATGTTTCGCATTTTATAAAATGTTATTATCCTTCATCAAATACGTTAACGACCGATAATTACATGGCTTAATATTTATAGAATCATTGCAGTCACTTGTACGTGTATCCGTTGATATTTTATCACAAAACCCTTGACCTGCACACTTGACCATAGAACCCTTGACCCGCACACTTGACCACCCAGACCTGCACATTTGACCGTAGCGAAGATACTTGTAGAAAACGTCGGCCAGTTTGAAATGGATAAATGGTGCTTGGTGAACGACATATTTAGCACAGCTGGAAATGTATTTTATACAGGAACCATGACCTTCTGTATTTGTGACGCACATTTGCTGTGTTCCATTGATTGTGGTGTGGCATGTGCCTTGTCATTAACATGACCAAAGTATGACCAACAGCATGATGCGCTTAGCTAGACGATCGCGAATGTGCTTTCTGTCCAATTTGAAAACAAAGAATTTCATAGGAAGTCATCCAACTTCTATCTTCTACCATTACTTATAAATTGTGTAATGCATATGTGATGTAGGCTATGAGCTTGCACAAGCTTAACTCTGAACAAATGCTGTTGTTGCTGTTGTTTTCATTTATAACGATCAGTAAACTATTACCCATTCGAAGATGGCGAAGTATGTGTCTGTTCTTACATCTGTCTGTCAGTCCGTGTGTCGGTCGAACATTCTTGGTAACGTTCGCTTAGTCAAGAAGTTTTCGTCGATATTCACCAAACTTCATGAGAGTGTTTACGAGTTAATATCTCGTCCTTGTTCGATAAGTCTCCCGAGGTAGTGTTGTTTAAAGACTCTTTAATAAAAGAAGGCATACAGCCGTTTCTGGAAGCCGCCATCGTAAGACAAACTTAAGTTACGATGCACTTTTTGACGACGTATCTTTGATAGGAAGCAACCTTTATGATAAGTTAAATTTCGTTAATTCTATCAATATCTAACATTACATTTATTTGACTGAACGTGTGCGCGAGAAATATATTGGGCTAGAGATCCCTTTCGAACTGCTATTTTTATATAGAAATGCCTGAAATACTTCATACAGCAGTGCCAACACAACTCTTAGAAGTCACTTAATATGGACAGATGGCAATTTATAAAATGTTATTTGATACAATAGTTATAACGGGTGTATTTCGAAGTTGTAAAGGTTTCCCCTCTGCAGTGTGTGGGGATCCAGTGCGTCCCAACACCCTTTATAAATGTGGCGTGTTCTGAGAAAACTGGGCAAAATGCTTGTGCGTAAATTGTCATCCCAGATTAGCCTGTGCAGTCCGCACAGGCTAATCAGGGACGACAATTTCCGCTTCTATGAAATTTTTCGTTTACATGATGTCTCTTCTAAGCGAAAATCCAGTTTAGGCGGAAAGTGTCGTCCCGGATTTGCCTGTGCGGACTGCACAGACTAATCTGGGATGACACTTTACGCACATGCATTTTGTCCAGTTTTCTCAAAACACGACACAAATGATCTTCTTAGGCATTTAGAATGTTGGGGCACTTTTGGTGTGTACATACATTTAAAGACTGTACCTTATACTAATGGTGTCGTGGTGTTTTTTACTGCACGAAACTGGAGTACCTGGAGGAGAGCCCACCAAGCGTCATAATAAGAATCATACATGACCCACGTCATGCGAAAATGGCTCTTATGCCATATGCGACAAGAGTAGCTCCAGCCCAGCGTGTGCATCCGCGCAGTCTGGTTAAGAGCTTACCTGTCCGTTTTATGAGACCACGAAACCTTGCGTGACTTTATAGCGGACAAAAGGCTGGTCTGGAGCTACACTGGCCTCATATGGAATAATACATATGTGGCGTGTTCTGAGAAAACTGGGCAAAATGCCTGTGCGTAAATTGTCATCCCAGATTAGCCTGTGCAGTCCGCACAGGCTAATCAGGGACGACAATTTACGCTTTTATGGAATTTTTGGTTTAAATGATGTCTCTTCTTAGCGAAAATCTAGTTTAGGCGGAAAGTGTCGTCCCGGATTGGCCTGTGCGGACTGCACAGGCTAATCTGGGATGACACTTTACGCACAAGCATTTTGCCGAGTTTTCTCAGGACGCGGCTCATGTATCATGAACATTATTACTTAATTAGGTTGTATCATAAAACGGCTTAATAACCATTATTTTCAAAATTAAAAAATAAAATTGCAGCATTCGTAAAGTGTGATATAAGTTAAACATTCCACCGTTGCGTACGGTTGTCCGGTATTTGTACCATTGATCGGAGAGTTTATTATCAATACCTAATGATTTGAGAGCACTATCTGACCTAATTAGGCGAAATACAAGTTGTGTTTTGTCGGAGACCGTGCATACAAACATCGGTAATCATGGGCCGGTCCAATCAAACGAAAATATTGACACACGGATAAAGTCTTTGAAACAAAGCCGATAATGCTACCATAAGACATCGGCATACAAGAAGTTGTTATCGTCTTTGAGCAGATAATCGAACTCGAACACGCTGCGCAAATCGGGCGTAAATGTCTTTAAAACCTCGTTCAAATATACGTGGTAATTGATTAATCGACTTCGGGATGTCTCAAGTTTTTTGTTTTACTTTCTTGCTTTGTGGTGATTGGTTTCACTAGGAATAAAGATGCGTTAGCTGCACTTCCTCAAGATTAGTCTTGAACAATGCAATATGTCTATCTTAACCTCAAAGAAGTTTTATTTCATATTGTATTTTATGTGACTGTATTTAAAGGACTGTGTTCAAAGATTGTTGATTGCATTCTCAAGATATACCGTCGTTTCTTACAGTTCCAGCAGGTCAATATATCTCGTACAATTTTGCTTGTTGGCAATCTATCTCGTACAATGTTGCCAGTGGTCAATATACCTCGTACAATGTTGTCAGTGGTCAATATATCTCGTACAATGTTGCCAGTGGTCAATATACCTCGTACAATGTTGTCAGTGGTCAATGTATCTCGTACAATGTAGCCAGTGGTCAATTTATCTCGTACGCTGTTGCTAATGGTAAATATAGCTCGTACAATGTTGCAAGTGGTCAATATACCTCGTACAATGTTGTCAGTGGTCAATATATCTCGTACAATGTTGCCAGTGGTCAATATATCTCGTACAATGTTGCCAGTGGTCAATTTATCTCGTACGCTGTTGCTTATGGTAAATATATCTCGTACAATGTTGTCAGTGGTCAATATATCTCGTACACTTTTGCCAGTGGTCAATATATCTCGTACAATGTTGCCAGTGGGTAATATATCTCGTACAATTTTGCAAATGGTCAAAATATCTCGTATAATGTTGCCAGTGGTCAATTTATCTTGTACGCTGTTGCTAATGGTTAATATATCTCGTACAATGTTGTCAGTGGTCAATATTCCTCGTACAATGTTGCCAGTGGTCAATATATCTCGTACAATGTTGCCAGTGGTCAATATATGTCGTACAATGTTGCCAGTGGCCAATCTATCTCGTACAATGTTGCCAGTGGTCAATTTATCTCGTTCGCTGTTGCTAATGGTTAATATATCTCGTACAATGTTTTCAGTGGTCAATATATCCCGTACAATGTTGTCAGTGGTCAATATATCTCGTACACTTTTGCCTGTGGTCAATATATGTCGTACAATGTTGCCAGTGGTCAATATATCTTGTAAAATGTTGCCAGTGATCAATATATCTCGTACAATTTTGCCAGTGGCCAATATATCTCGTACAATGTTGCCAGTGGTCAATATATCTCGTATAATTTAGCCAGTGGTCAATATATCTCGTACAATGTTGCCAGTGATCAATATATCTCGTACTAGTTGCCAGTGGTCAATATTTCTCGTTCACTGTTGCCAGTGATCAATATATCTCGTACCATGTTGTCAGTGGTCAATATATCTCGTAAAATGTTGCCAGTGGTCAATATATCTCGTACAATGTTGTTTGTGGTCAATATATCACGAACAGTGTTGCCTGTGGTTAATATATCCAGTGCAATGTTGCCAGTGGCCAATTAATCTCGTACAATGTTTTCAGGGGTCAATATACCTCGTACAATGTTGTCAGTGGTCAATGTAGCTCGAACACTGTTGCCAGTGGTCAATATATCTCGTACAATGTTGTCGGTGGTCAATATATCTCGAACACTGTTGCCAGTGGTCAATATATCTCGTACCATGTTGTCAGTGGTCAATTTATATCGTAAAATGTTGCCTGTGGTCAATATATCTCGTACAATGTTGCTTGTGGTCAATATATCTCGTACAATGTTGTCAGTGGTCAATATATCTCGAACACTGTTGCCAGTGGTCAAAATATCTCGTACCATGTTGTCAGTGGTCAATATAGCTCGTACAGTGTTGCTTGTGGTCAATATATCACAAACAGTGTTGCCTGTGGTTAATATATCCAGTGCAATGTTGCCAGTGGCCAATTTATCTCGTACAATGTTTTCAGGGGTCAATATATCTCGTACAATGTTGACGGTGGTTTATATATCTCGTACAATAATGCCTGCTGTGGTCAATATGTCTCATACAATGTTGCAAGTGGTTAATATATCTCGTTCTATGTTTTTGAAAAGTAATGCGTTTACGGTAAATGCCTTCCGCACTGCATACGGTCTTACAAACACGCGCAAAAATCATCTTCAAGCCTTCTCGATCAAGTAGTCAAGCCAATTTTATTGGCAAATACATTAGAACATTGCCAAACAACATACATAAGACATGTTATGGCGGTGTAAATAAATGCTTATTCAACATGGTGATGAAAAGTATGGTATATATAATGGGCATGAAATAATAATTAATGGTTGTGTGAATGTTGACCACAATAACATACGCAAAGTGAAACCAAATCGTAGACAAAACAAACTAGATCAATGGAAGCGGCGCATGTAGACAAACAAATGCATTGCACCGAGATATTTTTGTGCGTCTTTTGATACGTTGTAGCACGATCAATGTCTCTTGCAAAAATGCTGTCAATAGCGGATAATGTTGACATCAAGGAAGCGTCAGTGTACGTCACATTAGACCTTGAAGCGTGTTCATTATACTTGTTGATGTTTCCAAATTTTTTAATAAAAAACGTAATCATAGTGCAGAAATAGTGGAACATACTTTACGGTTACTTTGTAAACAATATTTCCTTCCCGAATTGTTCAATAACTACGAACACGAGTCGTTGAAATGTTTACCATCCTGCTGATCAGTTTAGGATAAAGCACGTGACATTCATTTTTGGATGTTTAGTGTTGCAATAAGATGCATTTTTCATTAAATCTCACCGTCTGACCTAGTCACGTGACAGCGTCATATTGTACTGGGTGCCTGACCTCCAACCGGAAGGCCTTGCGGGCCACACTAGCCGTCATGCACGCGCCAATCGAATACTGAGTAGCGTTTATAACATCCGGGCACGCAAGATCACCGTAGCGGAAGGAAGCTAAGGTCCAATCGGTACTTATATCGATTTCACGTTGACTGCGTGCACAAGAAAAGTTGTTTAAGGAGAGAAATTCTATAGGAATTTGCTCTTCCGTTTGAAGCCTTTTCTTATTCTTATTGTGACGTGCGTATTGACGTCACGAAGAGCACACTAACAATTTATAGGACTGGCGCCGTGAATTCGAAAGAATCACAACACACGTCTATTTTCGCTGTAGTGCGACCTTCAAACTCCATTACACGCGTATTTGAGCCACCAACTGAAACGTACATAAAAGCGTCGTTTACAGGTCGGAACAGGAAGAAACTTTTTCAAGCACTGTGGAGAGAGTAAAGTTTGTATGACCACATACCTTCTGCATGTACAAACAAATGTGTTCGATAAGTATGCCTACTATAATTAAAGGTTTTCATTTTTATTAATCAGGTTTTAATAAAGTGTATTAGGTTGGTTATGGCGTGCGATTGTTCCGGTGTGAGGCGGCGTCAAATACGGGGTTTGCATCGACAAATCTATTTGAGCATCGCGCTGGGAAATCGGGGTTTATCAAGTTTCATCCGAATGGCTCAATTTGGTTACAAGTTTTTGAGTTCAAACAGTTCGTCGATATCTACTTACAGTGACCTAGACCTTTTGTTTAACCAAACATTATTTGCTCTCTTTCACAACTCTAAGTTACGAACAATAATGACAAGATCAAATAAAAAAAAGTTACTGTTCATAAAATGCCGTTTGGGACTGAACTAAGCAAAAGTTTCGAGTTAATATAAAACCGGTAGATAAAGGGAGAACAAACGCCATTTGTGACGACACATGTTTTTTTTATTTTTTATTTATTGAAGACACAGAATTTTGTTTTTATTCAACGAGTCTTAAGGACATTTATCAAGTGCTAGATATATAAACTTAAAGCATTTATTTAATTAAGCTATAGCTCATTGTATGTCTCATATGTGTGGGTGTTTGTAGCTAAGCTATACATATTAGCGCGTGGTATGCTTTTTGAATTAGGAAACGGCGAGCTAACATTTCTTTAAAACCGTATTTCAACACGCGCGGTAATTGAGTATTGGTGTGTGGTATGCGATTTTAATTAAGGGGTGTTGCGGCAGTTTATTTAACCGAGGATATATTTATAGCAACACCGATTGGCTATTATCACAACTCAATATTTTTGTTATCAGAATCATCACATATTACAGAGTGGGTTCATAAAACAAAGGTCAACGGTTCGATCCCAGGTTTGGCTAACTTTTTTTCTACTTTTTTTTTCTTTCTTTAATTTAATTCTTGTTTTATACTGGAGCTCTTTAGATCTGTTGTTTACATTTATCAATTCAAAGCATTTATCACTAATTTCAAAACATGCCGAAATATGTAAACAAGTCCCTGTAAGTTATTGATGATTAAGGTCGAGTTTGATACCGTTTTGTCTTATGTTTGTGATTTAATATTGCATTATTATTGTGGTTTTTTGGTAAGCTGTTGAGATCCCAGTTAAGATTATAAACAATGTCTAAGGTTTATGCATATTTCTAGCAATCTATGTACCGGTACTTGGGTTTAGCCAAATTGCTATATTTTATGAAATTTTACATAGACGGTAGGGATAGTTAAACAACAAAATCTCTGTTAAAAGTGCGGTAACCCCCTTTTTTTATTTTTGTTTTATAATAACAGTACGTAGATGAAAGTATTTGAGCAGTTTCGCAGAAAGTAATTAGATAGAACTTTTTTTAATTTCATTTTTTTTGGTTAAAATTGTAAAAAATTGACGTTTTTTTTGGGTGACATACAAATTATAAAAAATAAATTTCTTAAAATTTAACTTGTGTTCTCCATTTTTTTGGTAGTTTGTGGTTTATTTCAATGGTATATGATGTATCTTCGCTTATATAATATCTACATGTTGCCAATTGCATTGGTTTTAATCATTTTTATGCAATTAGAGATTTTTCAGTTTAAATGAAAAAGTACATGTTATATAATGGTGAATAAAATCAAAACAAGGCCGGTGACCCTATGTTTTTATTTCATTTTTTATTTAGTATTTGTATGTAGTACTTGAATATAAATTTTGAGAAAAATCTATTAGATTGAAAAAAATCAGCAAAACTGCAGCAAGACCCATTAAGTAAAGAGTTTACATTTATTTAAAACCTCGTTCCAACACGCACTTAAGCGACGCAGTTAGTCAAACTTGCGTATCGTATTTGTTATTCTCAGATCGATCAGGCGCTGTCCAAAGACTGTTGATTCCACATTGTCACTCCAATACTACATGTACATGGTTTATCACAGTGTCGATTGGACGGAATAACTTTGATATTAGTTGTTTAATTTGTTGATGTGAAGTATTGCAATAAAATGCACGTTTCACTTAATCTCATGTCTGAACCTGTCACGTGAGTGAGTGATCTTTTCTGGGTGCATGACCTGCACGTGCCACACACGTAGTCAATACTGCGTCTTTGATTATTGGTTAGCGCTAAGCGAGATCGCTGTAGAGGAAGAATGTTGTCATATAAGTACCAAATATCGCTTTCCTGTCGATCTTCCAACATCATGAAATGCTTCTTTGAGCCGTCAGCCAAAACGTCCGTAAACGTGTAAAGATATTGCGTGTAAAATCCATTACGTATACGCACTATCAACTAGTTTTAAATATAAGCTATAACACAGGGGTTCGCCATCAGTTTTATAAATACATTTGATAATTTATGCGTTGATATTGTCCTTATTGTTTATTTACACCTCGTGCGAGAAAATAAACTAAAAAGTATGGTAATATAACTATGGTAATTTGTGCAGTTGGCTATTTTTTTTTTTTTCAAAATAAGTGGAGTTCTGATTCACAAATTTACTTAGTGGGCAACAGTGTGGTAGGGACTCGTGTTTATTTCAATGGAAAATAAAGAATGTGTTCACATGCGCTCATTGCATGCAAAATGTTTCGGATAAAAAAGTTATTTAATTTAAGTTAAAAAAAGTTGTTTGAGTACGACACCATTTATTATTCAAAAGGAAATGCAGATATCTCCTTTTTCATAAAACTGTCATGCTTTTTGAAACACACGTACTGAAAACAAACATAAACATACATTTTTTTCTACATGTTCGTAGTTATAGTAGTTTTAATCGAATTAAAATGTACTCAGTGAAACAATTAAAGTTATATTATTTTGTCCAAGCAAAGAAGCAGACGACCACTTTCCCACCAGTATTTTTGAATTCTTTAATTTTGCCTTGCTTCATATTTTGAACCGTAAAAGGACCACGGTGGTTAATAAATCCTTCAAGATTTACACGAACATTTTAAGTTTGCTTGGATTACAAGACTGTCATAAGATATGGACATGCGGTGATTAATCGATCAATTTTTGGGGTCAAATGTCACCAGATCGTGGTTCCCATCGGGCTGGGTTTCCTCTGACTTATCATGATTTAACTAAAAAAAACATTGGTGTTATATTTGATTTGGGCATTTATCATTTTGTTATTGAGCTGGGTTATAATAAGATTATACACATGATACGAGTAGCTACTTAGCAAAGCGTCAAAGAGGTACAAAAGAAGTGTCAATAACTTGACGTAGCAGATTTGTCAGCAATAAAGTAATTTTAATGTCTAAATGAAGATAATGGTAGCTTATCGCGTTGCTAATTCGAACAATATTTTATGTAGATCATCTACACATGGTCACATAGTTGAAGAATGAGGGGGAAAACGAGTAATCCAAAATAATATATGAGACTGTATGATTTTTAAAAAGTACTGACTTATAACACAAATCAACATAATTATTCTTCTCCGGTTGCCTTAAAACATAATGTTGCATAATGCGATTTTGGGTCCTAGTGTACAGTCTTGACTCGTGCTCTTTTTACCGTGATGGGAAGAGCTTTAAATACCATTAAATGGAATTTGCTTGAAAAGATAAACGAAATCTTAAAACTTGTTTAAGATATTTAACGTTATAAACAGACATTAAAAGTCGTGCATTCTATAAACTTATACGTGACGTTACTGACTTTCAATGGATGTTTAAGTGGAAAAACTAAGAACTGGTAAATACATTTGTGTACATGTATATGAATGTTCTATTTATGTATGTTTTATTTAATGGGTCGTGTGTTATGTTTTAAGCCACGTATTAAGTTTATCATGTAAAAATATGTTCTCCTTTTTAGTTAAGTTAAACCTCATTAAACGTTTCTAAAACCGATCGAATATATAGAGGATATTTGTTCATGTCAGTGTAAGATCGTTTGTTATTTCACGAGTGATCATAGAAAATATATTTTTACGAGTGGAGCAGCCACGAGTGAAAATATTATTTTTCTATGATCAGGAGTGAAATAACAAACGATCAATAAATCTCGTACAATATTGCCGTTTGTCAATATATCTCGTACAATGTTGCCTTTTGTCAATATATCTCGTATACTGTTGCCTTTTGTCAATATATTTCGTATAATGTTTCCTTTTGTCAATATATCTCGTACAATGTTGCCCCTTTGGCCAATAAATCTCGTACACTATTGTCGTTTGTCAATATATCTCGTACAATGCTGCCTTTTGTCAATATATCTCGTACAATATTGCCGTTTGTCAATATATCTCGTACCATGTTGCATTTGGTCAATTTATATATCGTACAATGTTGCCTTTTGGTCAATATATCTCGTTTAATGTTGCCTTTTAGTCAATATATCTCGTACAATGATGTCAGTGGTCAATATATCTCGTACAAGGTTGCCTTTTGGTCATTATATCTCGTATAAAATGTTGCCTGTGGTCAATATGTATCATGTTTATTATTACTTAACTATGATGTTTCATTAAATGTCTTAATAACATGACTCGTGCATTATTTTCAAAATTTAAATAAAATAACAAAGCATTCGTAAAGTGTGATGTAAGTTAAACATTCCACCGTTGCGTACGGTTGTCCAGTATGTGTACCATTGATCGGGGTTTATCATCAATACCTTATGATTTGAGAGCACTATCTGACCTAATTAGGCGAAATACAAGTTGTGTTTTGTCGTATATCGTGCATACAAACATAGGTAAGCATGGGCAGGTCCAATCAAACGAAAATATTGACACACGGATAAAGTCTTTGAATCAAAGCCTATAATGCTACCATAATACATAGGCATACAAAAAGTTGTTATCGTCTTTGAACAGATAATCAAACTCGAACACGCCGTGCAAATCATACGTAAATGTCTTTAAAACCTCGTTCAAATATACGTGGTAATTGATTAATCGACTTTGGAATATCTCATGCTTTTTGTGTTACTTTTTTGCTTTGTGTTTATTGGTTTAATAAGGAAAAAATGCGATAGCTGCACTTCCTCAAGATAAGTCTTAAACACGTTTTATTTCACAAAACCATGTTGTATTATATGTGACTGTCTAAAAAGGCCTTTGTTCAATGATGATGATTGCACTTTCTAGATATACCGACGTTTCTTACAGTTCAAACTGTTCATTATACGTCTTACAATGTTGCCAGTGTTGGTCAGTTTTCCTCGTACACAGTTGCCAGTGGTCAATATATCTCGTTCAATGTTGCCAGTGGTCAATATATCTCGTTCAATGTTGCCAGTGGTCAATATATCTCCAACAATGTTGCCAGTGGTCAATAAATCTCGTACAATGTTGCCAGTGGTCAATATATCTCTAACAATCTTGCCAGTGGTCAATTTATCTCGTACAATGTTGCCAGTGGTCAATATATCTCGTACAATGTTTTCAGTGGTCAATATATTGTAGGCGAACTACAAGATGTGTTTTGTCGGATACCGTGCTTACAAACATCGGTAAGCATGGGAAGGTCCAATCAAATGAAATATTGACACACGGATAAAGTCTTTGAAACAAAGCCGATAATGCTACCATAAGACATCGGCATGCAAGAAGTTGTTATCGTCTTTGAACAGATAATCGAACTCGAACACGTTGTGCATATCAGACGTAAATGTCTTTAAAACCTCGTTCAAATATACGTGGTAATTGATTATCCGACTTCGGAATGTCTCAGTTTTTTGTGTTACTTTCTTGCTTTGTGGTGATTGGTTTATTAAGGAAAAAATGCGCTTGCTGCACTTCCTCAAGATTAGTCTTGAAACATTCAATATGTTTTATCCGGGCCTATAAAAAGTATTATGTCAAAGACTCAAAGTCATATATTGTATTATAGGTGACTGTCTAAAATGGCATGTGTTCAAACATTGTTGATTGCACTATCAAAATATTCCGTCGTGTCTTGCAGTTCCAGCTGGTCAATATATCTCGTACGAGGTTGCCAGTGGTAAATATATCTCGTTCAATGTTGCCAGTGGTCAATATCTCTCGTTCAATGTTGCCAGTGGTCAATAACTCTCGTTCAATGTTGCCAGTGGTCAATATATCTCGTACGATTTTGCCAGTTGTCAATATCTCTCGTACAATGTTGCCAGTGGTCAATATACCTCGTACGAGGTTGCCAGTGGTCAATATATCTCGTTCAATGTTTCAAGTGATCAAAATCCCTCGTACGATGTTGCCAGTGGTCAATATATCTCGTACGATGTTGCCAGTGGTCAATATATCTCGTTCAATGTTGCCAGTGGTCAATATCTCTCGTACAAGGTTGTCAGTGGTCTATATATCGTGTACAACGTTGCCAGTGTTCAATATATCTCGTACGAGGTTCCCAGTGGTCAATATATCTCGTACAATGTTGCCAATGGTCAATATATCTCGTACAATGTTGCCAATGGTCAATATATCTCGTACAGTGTTGCCAGTGGTCAATATATCTCGTACAATGTTGCCAGTGGTCGATATATCTCGTACAATGTTGCCAGTGGTGTATATATCTCGTACAAGGTTGCCAGTGGTCAATATATCTCGTACAAGGTTGCCAGTGGTCAATATATCTCGTACAATGTTTCCAGTGGTCAGTATATCTTTTCAACGTTTCCAGTGGTCAATATATCTCGTTCAGTGTTGTCAATATCCAATATATCTCGTATGAGGTTGCTAGTGGTAAATATACCTCGTACAATGTTGACAGTGGTCAATATATCTCGTACAATGCTGTCAGTGGTCAATATATCTCGTACAATTTTGCCAGTGGTCAATATTTCTCGTCCAATGTTGCAAGTGGTCAATATATCTCGTACAATGTTGTCAGTGGTCAATATATCTCGTACAATGTTGCCAGTGGTCTATATATCTCGTACAAGATTGCCAGTGGTCAATATATCTCGTACGAGGTTGCCAGTGGTCAATATACCTCGTACAATGTTGCCAGTGGTCAGTATATCCTGTTCAATGTTGACAGTGGTCAATATATCTCGTACAGTGTTGCCAATGGTCGATATATCTCGTACAAGGTTGCCAGTGGTCAATATATCTCGTACGAGGTTGCCAGTGGTCAATATATCTCCTACAATGTTGCCAGTGGTCAATATATCTCGTTCAACGTTGCCATTGGTCAATATATCTCGTACAGTGTTGCCAATGGTCAATATATCTCGTACAATGTTACCAGTGGTCAATATATCTCGTACAATTACCAGTGGTCAATATACCTCGTACAATGTTACAATTGGTCAATATATCTCGTACAATGTTGCCAGTGGTCAATATACCTCGTACAATGTTACCTGTGGTCAATATATCTCGTACAATGTTACCAGTGGTCAATATATCTCGTACAATGTTGCCAGTGGTCAATATATCTCGTACAATGTTGTCAGTGGCCAATATATCTCGTACAATATTGCCAGTTGTCAAGATTTGTCGTACAATCTTGCCAGTGGTCAATATACATGTTTAGTTTACAATGTTGCCTGCTTTATAAATGCTGTGTGCTAGTTCTGTTTGTGAATTTTGGCGACAGGTAATGTTGTGTCTTTACATAGATGAACTTATGCATCATTCCTGAAATTCAAAATCGAAGTAGTTATTATATAAGTTATTATCATGCTTTTATTGGTGTAGGATCACTTGCATCGGCTTCAATGTGTCCGCTTATAATTGCACATTCATCTGTGTGTGTGGTCTAAACATATGTCATTTTCTTGCGAATATGATAGAAGTTGATAGGTTATTCGATCGAATGAAATAAGGTCACGCTCAGAAATGCTGACATCCTGTGACATGCCGCCGAACACTCAGTTGGTTGTCTGCTGATTAGAACGCCTTAATTATTCAATTTGGAAGTCTCGTATTGCAAAATTGTACATATTTATATAACAGCCTCATAGCAGCAGAATACTAGAAAAGTACATTTTCGATGCAAGAGAAATAACATATGATTTTAAAGCTAGGTGTTCTAGTACTTGTACACAGAGCAGTCTCACTGTTCCAGAACATTCGAATGTATGCAATGGATCGTTCATGCATGGGATAAAGAATAATTTAAGTATGAAAGCGGGTATTTCTTACTATGACAGCACTTTCCATGAGCAACATTTAAGTACCTCTTACACGTTATATCGCAGAAATTCCCTCGCAAATCCTTTCATTTCATTTACAATCATCTATACAAGATTTCTCATGGAAGCGTCGCATTGAAACAAGCATATGCGTGCATTGCACCGAGCATTTTTTGCGCATCCTTTGATACGTTGTAACACGCTTCAATACCACGTGCAAAAATGCGTTCAACAGCGGATACTGTTGATATCAAGGAAACGTCCTTGTACGCCGCATTTAAACATTGGAGCGTGTTCATTATACTAATTTATGTTTCCGATTGGTTTAATAAAAAAAAAATAATAGCGTAGAAATATTAGAAAATACTTAACGGTTTCTTTTGTAAACATTCTTTCCTCCCCGAATTGTTTGATAAATACGCACACGATTCGCTGATTTGTTTTACCATCCCGCTGATCAATTTATGATAAAGCACATGACATTCATTTTTGGCTGTCTAGTCTTGCAATAAAACGCGTTTTTCATTAAATCTCACTGTCTGACCCGGTCACGTGACAGAGATATCTTTCCTGGGTGCATGACCCCAACTGGAAGGCCTTGCGGGCCACACGCGTCGTCAGGCACGCGTCAATCGAATACTGAGTAGCGTTAAGGACATCCGGACACGCAAGATCACCGTAGAGGGAGGAAGCTAAGGTCCAATCGGTACTATATAGCTTTAACGTTGACTGCGTTCACAAGAAAAGTTGTTTAAAGAGATAAACTATATAGGAATGTTTTCTTCCGTTTCAATATTTTTCTTATTCTTATCGTGACGTGCTTGTCGTGATAACCTGATCGGCCAGTAGAAATAAAATGTTTGAACTTTGGAAAGTGGTCAGTGGCCCTGTGTATTTACGTCACGAAGAGCACAAGAATCAATTCATATGACTGGCGCCGAGAATGCGATAGAATCGCAACAAAAGTCTATTTTCGCTTCAGTGTGAGCTTCAAACTCCATTACACACGTATATGAGTCGTCAACTGAAACGTTCATAAAAGTGACTTTGTGCGTTCGGAAACGGAAGAAACTTTTCAAGCACTGAGGAGAGATTAAAGTTTGCTTGACCAAATGCCTTTTTGCATGTCAAATTAATTTCTAAGTAGTAAGAATGCCCACTATCATTGAAGGGTTTCTTTTTTAAAAATCAAATGTTCAATGAAGTGTATTTATTACGTCACAAAGACACTCGGCATTAGCTGCTCCACCCCCTCCCACACTGCTACCCCAAAACCCTCAAAATTGTTCAAGTGTTGTACACAATAACAAAACAAAAAAAGTTTTTCGATTTTGTTTTATTATTTTTACTTATATATAATTTTCGACTACCATTTTTTTTATTGTGCATAGCATTTTCTGGTGAAAACTTGTATTTTGCTTATTCAAATGACCCCATAGCCCATTTTGGAAACTCTAGTTTGAACTTTACCATAATTAATTTAAGGAAATTTTACTCTTTTTTAGTGTAACGTTTCAGCTATAAAGACAGGTTGCAGCTCATCAAACTTTGATAATTCTACCAAACTTCATAGTGATACCTTGTACCAATGCTCCATTGGGATTGCTTGAGTGATGGGTGGGGTTAATGTCAAGGTCACTGTTACTTAAATATACAAAAGGATTACACTTAAATCTCGATAACAAATTAATGAATGGTTCAAGGTTAAGTTGAGTTATTATAGAAGCACATTTCTGCTTATTAACTCAAGAAAAAATTATCCCTTGGTAATTAAACTAAATATATCAATACACGATACCCAGGCATCGCAAAGGTTGAATGAGGTAAACAAGAGGTCAAGGTCATTATTACTAAAATAGAGAAAATGGACACCGCGTTGTAACTCTTCAACAATTTGAGTTATTGTCATGCAACGACATACATACATGCGTTGCATAAACACTTGATTTGAGATCGCAGATAGTGTCAATGCCACTGTTGCTAAATATAAATGAATGGTATCCGTTCAATAACTCAATTCAAAGTGGCCTATGGTATAGCGGCAAAAATAGTGTTTTTTTAGGATGATTGCCGTGTGTAAATTCCTGTTGTTTCACCAAAAAATATTTGCTCTCTTATATATCTCCGAGTTACAAAAAGTTACGACAAGAAAAAAATAGAGTATAGCTTTATAATGCCGTTTGGGGCTCAAAAAGTCCGAGTTCACACGTTTGTTTTTGTTCAATGAATCTTAAAGACATTTATCAATCGCTAGATATATTAACATGTCAGGTTTTTATTTAATTAAGTTATAAGCTCATTATATGTTTCATATGTGAGGTTGAAATATGTGTTTGTAGCTTAGCTATGAATATAGGCGTGTGGTATGCAATTTAAATTAGGAAACAGGCGAGTTTACATTTCTTTAAAACCTTATTGCAACGCGCACGGTAATTGAGTAATGGTGTGGGGTAGCGATTTAAATTAGCAAAAAGAGGCGAGTTTACATTTATTTGAAATTTGAATTCCAACACGCACGTTAATTGATTAACCCTCTTTAGATGTATGGTTTGAACTTAGTGGCTTGGTGAATATTGTTGTATTAAGGAAAACCGATACTTTACTGCACTTCCTCAAGATAAACATGTTTTGAAAAAAAATGAATATGTTTATTTTAGCTTTAATGACGCATCTAGTCAAATTGCGTATCGTATTTGTTATACTTTCATCGAAAAGCCGCTGTTTAAAGACTGTTGATTTCACATTGTCACTCTAATACTAAATGTTCATGATGTATTACAGTTCCGATTGGATGGAATAACTTGTTGATATAAGCTGAAATTTTTAGGTACTAATCTTGTTGAAGGCATTAAGGTGCAAGTTATGTTATAAAAATGCTAAAAATATAGCTATACAGATGGACATAAAAAGCTTAAGCTTCTTTGGAGCTTAGACCCATACCTACTCTATAACAAGTCCAGGGCTCTTCATTAATGGAAAATCCATCGGCTAAAACCTTACCACTTGTTTTTACACATTCAATTTACTTTTGTTTTGTCCTCTGAATTATTATACAAACGCTAACGCAGTTTGACAAGGGTATATAGGAATCACGCTGTTGGTTGTTTTGTTTGTCGCTTGGTTGGTCGGTCCACACAAAATGTAATAAGTTTGTGGAGCGAACTGTTTTTTACAATTTTTAAGGTCACAGTTTAAGATAAAAGTAAATATTACAACACACTTTGTACAAGGTTACTCTTATTTTCGTTTGCTTAATTGCTGATATTGATCTGTTTGGAATAACACAATCACGTGAATAAATACATACCAAGCTAGATAGTTCAATAATCAATTGTGTTAAATATTGAACGTTTAGGAACATTTATCATACAATTGTGTTATGTTGCTGTATTTCGAGTACATTGTAAAAGCAAATAATAAAAAAACTAACATTATATCGATGTAAAGTTTCGAATCAAGTTTAAAGGTTATGCAGCCAGTGCCTTATTGACTTGTGCAAAAGGTTTCGGATTAAACAGTAATTGGCTTTAAGTTGTAAATAGATTTTTTAGTGCGAAACTCTTTATTATTCAAATGGAAATGCATCTAATTTCCTTTTTCATATAACGATTAAGTATGTTAATGCATTTTGAAGTTCATGTATTTCAATAAAACCCTTATCCAAACATACGCATACAATTTTAGTTATTTCTACATTATTTCGTATTGATAGCAGTTTTAATCGGATTACAATGTATTCAATGGAACAATTAATGTTATATTATTTTTTTCGTGAATAATAAAGCAATCGAACACTTTCCCATCAGTATTTTCGAATTCGTAAAATTTGGCAAAAGCATATTTTGAACAGTAAAATGACAATGGTTATTACATTTAATTCAATTAATCATAATTTAAATGTGTATACGAACATTTTAAGTTAGATTGGATTACAAGACTAGCATTAGATAGGGACATGCGGTGATTAATAGATCAATGCTTTGGGGTCAAATGTCACCAGAACGTGGTTCCCAGCCGGCTGGGTTTCCGCTGACTTATCGTGATTTAACTCAAAACACATTGGTGTTAGATTTGATTTGGGCATTTATCATTTTGTCTTTGAATAGGGTAATAATTAGATTACACACATGATACGAGTAGCTACTTAGCAAAGCGTCAAAGAGGTACAAAATAAGTGTCAATAACTTGACATAGCAGATTTGTCAGCAATTAAGTATTTGTAAATGTCTAAATGAAGATAATGGCATCTTATTGCGGTGTTAATTCCACACAAAGGTAATTAGCTCATCGACACATGACCACATAGTTTAAGAATGAGGCGGTACAAACGATACATCCAAAATAATATATGAGACTGCGTGATCTTTAAGAAGTATAGACTTAAGTACGACTTATAACAAGTACAAATATAAGTATTCTTCTCCGGTTGCCTAAACATAATGTTGCAGAATGTGATTTTGGGTTCTCAAGTGTACAAACTTGACTAGTCTCGTTTAACCGTTTTGGGAAGAGCTTTAAATACCATTAAATGGCATTAACTTGAAAAGATCAACGAAATCTTAAAACGTGTAAAAATATTTTAAGTTATAAACAGACATTTAATGCCGTTCATTATATAAACTTAAATATGGTGTAACCGAATTTCAACGGATGTAAAAGAACTGGTAAATATAGATGAATGTTTTATTTATGTATGTTAAATTATGTAATGGGTCACATATAAAAATAAGCAAAATAAAGCTGTAATTTTAGTTAGATGATAATGATACTCGTATTGTGCACAGCACTTGAATGTGGTCGTACATTTTACTCATGAATCCAGTATTATTAAAAAAAAAAACAAGAAAGAAAAGAACTTCGAAAGGTTATTATTTTACATGGTTTATAATACAAATGTACGTCCAATTTGTACCCGTTTACCGATATAACTTCAGACACCACGTGAAGGTCTGTGAAGCATGCACTGACGTTTTAAAGACACCACTTCATTATCGACGTGTGGGCACAGTTTTCTAGCCACCGTAAGAGTGGCATTTGCTGTCGCACTGTCTGTCAGTCTGTCCATCTGTCCGCCCGGCATTCCATTTTTCGGACTTTTTCCCTAAACGCTTTCAGATAATGACATGAATTTTGTGTATGAGTCTACCTTCATGACCTACAGATGACGTGTGAGTTTCGTTCAGGTCCTTTGATTTGTGGCGAAGTTATGGGTCTTGGACTTAGAAATGTTCTCTATAATAACCGTTTTCCGGAGGTTTTTAACGAAACGCTTTCAGATATTCAGCTGATTTTTGGTATGTGAGTCTACCTACATGACTTACAGATAAGTGTGAGTTTCGTTCCAGTACATTGAGTTTTGGCAAAGTTACGGGCCTTGGACTTTTTTCTTTAAAATAACACTTCCGGATTTTTTTTCTAAAACGCTTTCGGAAACTGCCCAAGGCCCGTTACTTTGTCACATATCAATGGACCGTAACTTCGTCATGATGTTTTCAATTGGGATATAGCTGCTGGCTGGCTTCAAAATGCAGTGGGGGCATTGTGTTTCACAAACGCAGCTCTTGTTATTCATGTTTTAATACAGTGGAAATATTGCTCATTAAAAGATGAGAATTGGGGCAAATTAAAAACGTGGAGTCTTAAATGGTTTTTTCGTCAGATAAATCGTTTTTTCACATTGATTCTTGAAGTCTTACATGCACTCGTGCAAGTATACACAGTTTCGGATGATAGCTCTCGAGTGCTTCAATAGCCTTCAGATTACAGTGTAACTCTGAATAAACACGAGAACGCATTATTACTAATTAAGATTAATACTAAATAAAACAAGCAAATTCATCGAATTCCCTCACCACATACATATTGTTTGTGACAGACGGAAGGGCGGACGGACAGACGGTCGGAAGGACGGTCAACGCCAATTCTATATCTCTCCGCCTTTGGCGGGGGATAAAATGCGCTAAATATTGAACGTTTGTGAACTTTGACTGGGACTGTTTTAAGCATCACGAAATAATGTTTTAATGGTAACTTTTATGCTATGTTAATTGCGAGCTTAATGCGCTGAAATTAAAGCCATCCAGCTGACCAAAATGTGACAAAGCACGAATCTCTTGGGTTGTGTAAGTCGAGGACTGCAATAAACGGACAGTTTTCCCGTCTCACTCGGTCACGTGACCGCGTGACCTTTCCTGGGTGCATGACCTTAAGCCTGCACGTACATGGCTTACATTAATCGGGTTCTTGGGAACGCGTGTATTGTTCATCGGGTAGCGTTAAGAATGCCCCGACACGCAAGATCGCCGAAGTTGAAGAGATCAGAGGTATTATCAGTTCTTTATATCGTTTTCATGTTGACCGCGTTCACAATTCAGTTCACAATAAACTTAACTGTGAAAGAGAACTGATTCCAAGAAAAGTGATCTTGCGTTAGATTTTCACGATTGCCTAAGAATTCAGTTAATGCGAGTTTGAATGCAACACTCAACCATCTGTTATAATATACACCTATAGTATAATGGAAACCGATTATGAATTACGATTTAGTATATTCAACCGAAATTACACGTGCTTGTAATTTATTAAATTGAACGTTCTTACGATGCGACATGTTTGTTTATATATTACTAAGACGCTATATCGTTAACATATTAAAAAGTTTTGTTTTAAACTAAATTGTTGGTTCGATAATCATAATATACCTTTTTAATTCATAACACAAACGTTATTTACTCAGATGCGTGTATTCATGCACAAGATTTAGGATTAAATAGTACTATAAGTTGTATACACTTGTTTTTCAGTACAAAAGTCTTAAACATAATTAAAATGGAACTGCTCATTATCTTATTTTTTATCGAAACAATTGCTAATGTTTATACATTTTTATAAGTTCTACTTTACTTTAAATACTTATCCAAACAAACGCGAAAACGTGTGAGAAAATTTGTTCTAATGGATATAAATATTCAGGTAAACATTGGAACTATATATATTATATTATTGTGTTCGAGCTTAATAAGTATACAAACACTTTCGTACCCGTATATTCGAATTCGTAAATGTTGGCTGGCTGCGTATATTTAACCGTAAAAAAACCCCACGGTGGTTGTGAAATTTCTGTCAATTAATCATAATTAAACTCTGTATGTGAACATTCTAATTCGATAAAGAGGTCAGATTGTATTACACGATGCGGTGTGAGATACGCTTATGCGGGCACCGATCCTCGTCTTGTTGATGATCAGTTCGCTTATCATGGTGAACTCAATCACAATGAAAACTATACATACCGATACATGTTGAAATGCCGTATATTGGAATCATTTTAGGTTTTGATGAAGAATTTCAAATGTGTTTAGTCGTTTATTGACGAATAATATTATCGATTTTTTTCGCGGCGATATTTCACTTACAATTGAACAACATTTGTCAAAACATTAATTTTGTGTTGTTGCCTTTTCGAAAATGCAGTAACGGATACACACACAGTAGCACGCAAAGGAATGTACTCTTAGTATCAATACAATGTCCTTTATTTATGACAGGTGACCAAATATCTAACAATTCGACCCAGCAAAAAGAGAAACATTAAAGATAAGGGAAAAAAATGATTATGCATGGGCTGTTGCAGCTTTGAAACGGTCCCATACAAGCTTGCTTCAAGCTATTTAAAATGATAAACGACGAGGAAATTAAACTGGTAAAGATAACAGTTCCAAGTGGTATAAATGTGTTGTTTTGATGGAGTAAATCATAGTGTACACAGCCCGTTTTGTTTTCTGTACCCCGTTGCCCGTATTCACACAGCCCGTTTTGTTTCCTGTACCCCGTTGCCCGTATTCGCACAGCCCGTTTTGTACTCTGTACCCCGTTGCCCGTATTCACACAGCCTGTTTTGTTCTCTGTTCCCCATTCACGGTATTCCCACAGCCCGTTTTTTTTTGCTCTGTACCCCATTGACCGTATTCCCACAGCCCATTTTGTTCTCTGTACCCCATTGACCGTATTCCCACAGCCCTTATTATCCCTCGCCAGAGGCGGAGGGATATTGTTTTGGCGTTGTCCGTCCGTCCGGCTGTCCGTCCGTCCGTCCGTCCGGCACTTTTGTGTCCGGATCAATATCTTAGAAGTGCTTTGGCGGATTTCATTGAAACTTGGTATGAGTATATATTTGCATAAGAAGATGATGCATGCCAAATGGCATTGTACACCGTCTGTTAATAATGGAGTTATGGCCCTTTGTATCTTGAAAAAATGCTTTTTACTATAGGCACTTTTGTGTCCGGAGCCATATCTTGGAAGTGCTTTGGCGGATTTCATTGAAACTTGGTATGAGTATATATATGGATAAGACGATGATGCACGCCAAATGGCATTGTACACCATCTGTTAATAACGGAGTAATGGCCCTTTGTATAGTTGTATGTTTATCCGTCCGATTTGCACCCATCCTTAAACAAAATATATGTT
>VMBQ01004646.1:53317-78928 GCA_007657795.1 Dreissena rostriformis
AGCCCGTTTTGTTCTCTGTTCCCCATTGACCGTATTCCCACAGCCCGTTTTGTTCTCTGTTCCCCATTGACCGTATTCCCACAGCCCGTTTTGTTCTCTGTTCCCCATTGACCGTATTCCCACAGCCCGTTTTGTTCTCTGTTCCCCATTGACCGTATTCCCACAGCCCGTTTTGTTCTCTGTTCCCCATTGACCGTATTCCCACAGCCCGTTTTGTTCTCTGTTCCCCATTGACCGTATTTAACAGCCCGTTTTGTTCTCTGTTCCCCATCGACCGTATTCCCACAGCCCGTATTGTTCTCTGTTCCTCATTGACGGAATTCCCACAGCCCGTTTTGTTCTCTGTTCCCCTTTGACCGAATTCCCACAACATGTTTTGTTCTCCCCATTGACCGTATTCCCACAGCCCGTTTTGTTATCTGTTTCTTATTGGCGGTTGTCCCACAGCCCGTTTTGTTCCCTGTACCCCTTCGACCGCATTCATACTGAGACACGAAGCTTTATGCAATGACCAATGAAGCATTCAATGAAGTTTTGTTGAGGCCAATGCGACATGCCGCGTTAGCACAGCGACTTAATAATGCTTCAAAAGAATGTTAATGTTGTTAATTAACCCATTTATGTCAAGCGTCTAGAAAAAAGGCCTTGGCAAACAGCGTAGACCCAGATGAGACGCCGCAGGGTCTGCGCTGTTTGCTTAAAGGAATTTCTGTGAGAAATATTATAAAAATAGAAATAAATAAACCAGACATCCCTAATTTTGGAAATAAATTGATCCGATTTGAAAGGATGGTAGAGTCAACTAGGCATACATGGGTTAAAAGCCATGCAGATTGCAGCAAACAAGAAGCGGGTTCTTAAGTCGTTTATAATGAAATCGATCGCCCTTTTGCAATTGATGATTGAAGTCATACATATGTATATTGACAACGTTTTATATGTTTTTGGGTGAGTTCATTAAGTGCTTTTGGTTAAGTGTAACTCTGAATTAAAACCAAAACAATCATTAATACGATACAAACTAATACTTAAAATAATACAACTATTACTGAGTGTTTAGGAATTTCATCCGTGTATCTTTATGGTATCGGGACATTACATCGATGTTTGTACGTGAACAGTTCTTCACACCAATTTTGATTGAATGTAATTTCGATGCTTACTGGTAGTTTTATTTAGCTTTGTCTTTCATGATGTTTTAAAATCAAATTTTCATTTAATTAAATATCATTTATAAGTTGATAAGTTTAGATAACCGTCGATGCGGACTGTTATAATCCAAACACGCTTGACTGAAAACATATGGCGACATAACTTCGGATGAATTGTACAAAATGTAAATTGTACATGCACAAACAAACATCTTTGATGTCTTACGAATGATTGCGTTGAACAAATACCCTAGTGCATTTCCATTAAATAGGTTTTCGTATTACGAAGCGTAATGATCCAAATGATGACAAACTCGGATGGTGTTTTTATCCAGGACTAGTCAGCACGATTGCTTTTACTGAATACATTTGCCAACTGATGGAATATACAAATGTGTGTTCATATAATCGTTCACGAGTGTCGTGCAATATTATTAACTGTTAACGCACATGAATTAAGCCCAGTTTTCGCAGAACGAGGCCCTATAATACGTTCAAATGTCTCCCCGTTGACCGATTTCGCCTAGACACGAACTTCTATGTCATGACCAATGAAGCATGTATTTAAGTTTTGAAGACATCAATAGAGTATTAACACGAGAGCACTGCTTTTAATCATGTTTCAATACAGTAGAAATGTTTCTAAATAAAAACCATGCAAATTGGAGCAAATAAATTAGCGGGCTCTTAAGTTGTTTATAATGAAATAAATCGCCTTTTTGCCATCGACACTTGAATTCTTGCTGTACTCATGCATGTATGAGACGTTTTAGACGTTCGCCGTTACAATGGGAAAACATAAAAATTGCATTAAAAGCTTTATAGTAAAATTATAATGTGTGAAATAAGAACGTTCTGGAACTTTGACGTGGTGTGGGGTAACATCCTACTATACGCTGGATAACGTAGCGTCAGGGTCAGGTAGGTCCAGATAAGCATTAACCGAAAATAGTTTAAACTTAGTATCAGAAAGTAATGATTTGATCGTATATTATTAGTACATTTTAAAGTTATAACCCTAGAAATTTAAACACAATATCGGTACTAAGTTTTGAACTAAGGTTATTAGTTCGAGCTATACGACTCACCCATTCGTCGGCGTCAGCTTATTGCTTTGGTAAGGGTTTTGTGCAACAGCTCCATTATTTTTTACTTAAAAAATACTTAATATTTTACGGCCTGTGCCGTTTGGATTTGAAAAAAAATTGCGCAATGAACCATGAAATCGGGGAAAATGAAACAGTTTTAATATGATTACAAATAACAGTATCACAAGTATTAATAAACAACTGCATTTTTTAAATTTATATTATAAAGTGCTACGGCATTATATTGGTGTATAATAAACCCAATAAACCAATTATTTAGCTTAGAGGAAAAGTTTTGCATCTTTTTTGGATTTTTTTTTTACTGAGAAGTAATTTTTAAGTTTGAGTTCAAAAATGTGCTTGGTGATCATTATATATTGTCACTGACAAAGGTCCATAACTCTTACCTACATCTTTGTCATACTTATGCCGCTAGATTTGTACTGAGAAGATTCAGGTGAAGGTTTGCATGCAACAGGTATGCATCGTTGTAACAATAATAGATATTAGATGAACACGTCATCAAGGTAAAAAATCATGGTCAAATGTGAATAACTGCGACCTATGATGGTTGATATTTTCCATATAGTTCTGACGTGATGGCCGAATTCAAGGGCGCCTACGCGGCAAGTCGCCAGAACAACGAATACACCCGCTTAAACGACAAAGGAAGGGACTTGTCGTTTTGGCGTGTCCGCGTGTTGGCAACATTCAAACCCGTCCACACGCAAACACTCCAAAAACAATACCACAAGAAAGAGAGTTATGCATCGTGTTGTCGTTCTGGCGGATACAAACTTGACCCGGAATTACAAAAACAACAACTATATCTTCATTTAAAATATTTACGGGTATATTTTCGAAAACGTTATGGAAACAATCAGTCAGCATACCGAACAGCATTTTTGTCTAATGTAGCTTTTTGTACTTGAACAGGTTAAAGCTTTTTCACAGGTTGTAACTACCACAGATCATTAAATGTGCATTCCTTGTCACAGATATACATGTACTTTCAAAGTGAAAAAATAGTCGATATGGCCGAACGTTGTTCTTATTATCGTCGTTGTTATTTTACGAAATTGATATCAGTTTCATTATAAAACATTTTGCTTTTACGTGCAATACCGTTCATACAGAGTGTATATATTTCCAAACACGATTGGTTCATATACATCTGTATAATGCAAATGATTTGTTTATTGAAATAATATTTGTGCTAAGGTATACACATGATCAATCATCAAAAGGAAGCGCTACTTTTGAAAAAACTCTTCAGTTCTTTTCAATTTGTTATTTCCCATACCATTATATCTCAAGTGAGGATTACTATAAATAACGTACACTTCTAGTATGCAGGAAACAGGTAAGCTACATTTTAACTATTAAGCCTTGCTGTATTATGTTACATCAGATTGTTACATAACTACTATTTAGTTTCCCTGTTGGTCAAGCGCGACTGATTTTCTGACAACGCACGAGACTCTTGTTTGTGGATGTCTAGGACTCCAATAACATGAATAAGCTGAAAGTTTTACGTCTCACTTGGTCACGTTACCATGTGACCTTTCCTGGTTGCGTGACCTTTACCGGACCGTCCTGTAATTACATGAGTCCTCGAGGGACACGTGTATTGATTATTTACTATAGTTGAAATATTTAGACACATACGCTCGTCGTAGATGAGGAAAGCAAAGGTAATTCACTACTATAATCGCTTTCCCGTTGACTGCGTTCATTTATCCCGTTCAATGGACATGCCATTGCAAGAAAAATAGGTCATTGTCCCGTGTGTATAGTGTCACAATTGCCTTAGAATTCCGTTAATAAGAAATAGGTTCAAGACAACAACCGACTAGTCTACTTTCTTTAAACAGAAGACACGTCACTTTGATCGACAAACGTTATCACGCGTGTCTCTGAACCGTCAACTGAAATGTGAATGTATAAAATCAAGTACGTTATGACGCTTCTCTAGAGTGAACATAATAACTTAGTGTATAACTTGTTTGTATATTTTGGGATAAACTTTATAAGAGTGTTCGATAGTTCATGTACTTTTTTCACATCTTATCTTTGAACAGTGTGTACTCAAAATGTACTTTATTATAATTTTAAGATTTACAGATATGTGTGCGACCAAAAAGCATTTTTTTGCACGAGCACACAAGCATTAAAGGGTTTTATTAGATTTAATCAAATGGTTAATACAAAATTGACTGATATGCGCTAATGGATGCAATAGGTTATAAGGAATAATAGTACTAGACTTAAAGATGGAAATCATTTTTTTCTATTAATGCAGAAGTCTTATTCCTAAAATGGAGATGCAGATATTCCTTTGTTCCACAAAACGACTAATAATGTTCAATAACTTATAAATTAAAGTATTTTACACACTAATCAAAATATGCGCGTATTTTTCCCAAAGTCTATCGAGACTGTCTGTTCTTATAATCGGATTTTAATATTAATTTACTCGGCAGAACTATCGATTATAGATCTGTATATTATTTTGTCCTCGTAAATCAGCAGGCGAGTACTTGCCGTGAAAACTTGCGTGTCGTCACTATGGATAAGTGTACGGGTTGCGTGTTGCGTGTCCATCGTAACACGCCAGCTACAGCGTGGCGGTCCAAGATAACATTTTAATATTTGTTTGCCGAGTGCAGATTCCCGCCGTCTTCTACGCAACAAATCGTTCACGGAATATGGCTCCATTTATTGCGTGACAGTTTTCGCAGCACTGCGTAAATAAATAGTGTATATTAATCAGCATTCAGTTGCACACAGGTCGTTGCCAACCTCACACAATGCATGCCTGATTGTGCTGTTTACACAGTCGCCGATCTCTATAGCGTTCATTTCTAGTAAATAATATGCATACATATTCAACTGTCATTTTTTATTCTACAGCACTATCGCTTTTTATGAGATATTTAAAACGTGTGCATGAATTTAATGGTACTTTTAGCATGAACTCTCGATAAGTGGAAAAGTGCCCTACATGTTGATACGACACTTAAAAAAACAAACAAACATGGGATCATGCAGTTGGAATGGTCGATGTAAAGTATTTTGGGTTTAGGGCGTCCATCGAAAAGCAATCTTTATAGAATGTCGTTTTAAGCAGGTGGAAGTTAATATACAGGTCTCCAGTTATGTTGAATACATTCAGTAGACTGTATTTAATTAATAAGACAAATGACGTGTATGAAGGTCAAGGTCACACTGAGAGTTCAAAGCTCAAATTAAAAAATTCCTGTCTCTGCAATAAATTTGCCATTTATTGATGGATTTTTAAATAAAAAAATGTGAACCTTCACAAGACGACGTAATACGTGCAACATTCGGCTCCCTAACTTAAAGTACAATGTCCCTCTCAGAGGTCAAAGGTCCAATTTAAAATTAAAAGCGAATTTTGGGGCATCTGTGTCCTATGGACACATTTCTTGTGATTCTAGTTTTCCGAAGTTGAGCCTGGTAGTCAGCATTAGATGGAAATAATCAAAAGAGGCCATATTGTTTTCTTTGAAAACTTCATTCTATTATGCAGGATAATTTATTAACCGACTTAAGAATGTTTTTGTTTGTTTAACTTCGTGAACTTGTGCTGAATAGTGTATACAACATAATGATTCGTTAACGCACTTCATCATGATTCTTATCTTTAAAAACATTGAAAGTGTTCATCTAGCGTTGGCTACGAGTTCAGTCACAGGCGCTTATCGTATTTGTTATGCTTGCCACAAACAACCTTTGCTAAAAGGATTTCCGGTTGAACAATATGTATAGTGTTGATGTGGTCTTGATGTTAAGATGCTAGTCATGTAGGTGTATTGGAGCGAAAGATGGTTTCTTCTTTGAAGGACCAAGCACGTCCCAGACCTAGTGCAAAAGTCTTCAATTGGTGGCTAATTAATAACCTACGGTACACACGAACTATGTCTCATTCATGCTTTCATCATATTTTCCACAATCGCGTGGAATACTTTAATGAGAGCAGACGGATCGAATGAAACAAAGTCACGCTCAGAAATGCTTACATCCTGCGACATGGCTTCGCAGCTGTGTTGTTTTGTCTGTCGGTTAGTTCGCTACTCTGAATCCTTAATGTTGAAGTCAATTATTGCGTGGACATGTACATGTAAACGCTTCACAGCAGAAGAACAGTAGAATAATACGTCATCGATGCATGGTGTAATGTAATTATTTTATTTTATTTTATCTAGGGTTTTTCGAGTACACACTACAGCATCGCCGCCTCTTAGCACCAGAAAAGTACATATTATTCGCGAAATTCGTGAAAATTATGCTAATTAAAATGACGCAAAATAAAGCACATAAAATATCGGTCTTTTAAGTGATTTATAATGAAATCACTCGATTGACATTTGAAGTTTTACATGTATATAGCGTTTTGGATGTTTATTAGTGTGTGAACAGAACAGAACAGAACATAACTTGTATAACAGACTTGTACAAAGTATATTGTCAAAATTACATCAATATACAAGACAAATATCAATTTGAAGAGAATAGTTATGTTGATTGAGCTAAGAGGGTGACCATAAGCAATACACAGAGGCAACTATCTATTTCTGAGATCTAAAGCATATAAACAACGAAGTATTGATTAAACTATTCTTATTAGGCGTTTGAAGTAGTTCGAGAAATTGTATAAAAAAGTGTATTTTATAATATATATAATATATATAATATTAGATATAAATCTTCCGTAAATCTTTCAACATAGTACAAATACATATACAATTAATTTCATATTCGATGTAGTTGTTGTGACATAGTGAATAATAACGTTGGTTTCATGCGTTTACACAGGATTCAGCTTTCTGATGCGTTTTTTACTCTTAATCATTTACCTTGTTTGCTCGTGTTATATAATTTAAACCATATTGCATTTCTATATATATACAATCTAAACATTTGAATCGTATACAGCATATAAACGTGTGTTACAATCAAATATGCATGTACTAATGACATTAAAAGTTTAAAACAAAATAGCGTCACCAGTGGAACACCCTTTCCGGCATCCGAACTGCGCAACCCTAATCTTACTGTCGTCATTACAATTTTTGACACGTTTATTAATGACACAAGTAAATAATGTTGATAGACAACTCAGCAAAGTAATACCCCTATAGTTTTGTTCACATTATTAGTGTCACCTTCCTTATGAACAGGTATATCTGCAATATAAGAACAGGTCCGTATTCAACACGAGCATTTAAATATAGCTGAGAATAGCTTGGAATAAAAAAAACATGCAAAATACAATCCAAACTTACTTGTAAAATATATAATGTGTTAAAGATCGGACGTTTATGTATTTCGGCCGTGATTGTTTACAGTATCAAGACATGGCATAGATGTTTGCTCGTGTACATGTATTATATTTCTTTCCCAATGTTTATAATAGATAACATCGATGCTGAGTTAAATGTAACTATTTCTTGTTTTAAAATCATTTTTTTTAATTCATTAAATATCACATGAAATTTTGTAAGTTCAGACTACGGTTCATTCAAACTTGTATTTCAACACTCTTGGCAAAAAACCGTTATAAATAATGTCTTCAATAACTCGGATAATTTTTCAGTGGAAAATAGCTGAGTATGCAATCACAGACACTAATCGAATGCAGTAATGAATAAATTCCCTAGTGCATTTCCATTAACTACGTTTATTTGTGCAACTCGGTTTGATGACATTGGAGTCATCACAAAGCTTTCACATTATACATTTTCCAATTGATTAAAAAAAGCGAAGTTTTAATTGTTTTGTATTATCGTCATTCATACAATCATTAATAAAACATGAAAAAGAATACGTTAACGTTCAAAGTGAGCCTTCCTTAATTTTAATATTTAATTCAAGTGACCGAGTTACCTACTCTGGGTGCATGACCTCAGGAAAGCGACAGTTGATTATTACCGACAGGTATCGTTGAGAAAATCTTGACACGCACTTTCGCCTAAGATGATCCACAAAACAAACCCCGCTGAATGACGTCACTTGACATCTCTGGAGCTACCGGGTCGTGTATTTAGTTTTTAGCTCACCTGATTGCTCAGGTGAGCTTTTAGGATCGGTTTTTGTCCGTCGTCCGTCCTTCGTCCACATTGGTTTGTAAACACTCTAGAGGCCACCTTTCTTGTACGATCTTCATGAAACTTGGTCAGAAGATTTGTCCCAATGATACCTCGAACGAGTTTGAAACGGGGTCATGCTGGGTCAAAAACTAGGTGACTATGTAAAAAAAAAGAAAAACCTTGTAAACACTGTAGAAGTCATATTTCATGCCCAATCTTCATGCTACTTTGTCAAAATGTTTGTCTTAATACTATGTTGGTTGAGTTCAAAAGTGATTCCGGTCCGTTGAAAAACAAGGCCGAGTGGGCGGGGCAGTTTTCCTTATTTGGCTATAGAGAAACCTTGTAAACACTCTAGAGGCCACATTTCTTGTCCGATCTTCATGAAACTTGGTCAAAAGATTTGTCCCAATGATGCCTCGATCGAATTCGAAACTGGGTCATGCTGGGTCAAAAACTAGGTCACTAGGTAAAAAAAAAGAAAAACCTTGTAAACACTGTAGAAGTCACATTTCATGCCCAATCTTCATGTAACTTTGTCAAAATGTTTGTCTTAATGATATGTTGGTTGAGTTCAAAAGTGGTTCCGGTCCGTTGAAAAACATGGCCGCCAGTGGGCGGGGCAGTTTTCCTTATTTGGCTATAGAGAAACCTTGTAAACACTCTAGAGGCCACATTTCTTGTCCGATCTTCATGAAACTTGGTCAGAAGATTTGTCCCAATGATACCTCGATCGAGTTCGAAACTGGGTCATGTTGGGTCAAAAACTAGGTCACTAGGTAAAAAAAAAGAAAAACCTTGTAAACACTGTAGAAGTCACATTTCATGCCCAATCTTCATGTAACTTTGTCAAAATGTTTGTCTTAATGATATGTTGGTTGAGTTCAAAAGTGGTTCCGGTCCGTTGAAAAACATGGACCAGGTCAAAGCTTGAAAAACCTTGTTTATCTTTAACCACAAAGCACGCGGCTTTGATATTTGATATGTGACAAAGATTGTTCAAATCACGCCACTGGGCAAGCTCATTTCACAGGTGAGCGATCTAGGGCCATCTTGGCCATCTTGTTTAAAAGTACTTGTTGTGTGAACCGACACTTTTTGCCGCTAGTTGCGATCAGAACTCCATTAGATTTGTCTTTGAGCCGTTAACCAAAACATTCGTCAAAGATTAGTTTATTGTTTTAAGCTTTTGATCTGATTTCAATCATTTTAACATATGCATAAATAATAACATTGTCGAGTCCGCATCACAACGAATCGGTTAGTGGGAAGGTTTGATTTCTAACGATGATTCAACTTTTTTTACCCTTTTATTTTACTTTTGGACACGTAATCCTGCTTTGACATGTCATGTATGTCGTGTAGTTAAAAGCAATTAAAAACTCAACTAGGTCATACTTTTCATTCCAGGTGCAAATTGTTCATGCGTGGTCAGAAACTGTCACCTTCATGGAAAAAAATAACTTCGGTTCGCGGCATGAACTTAAACAACGAAATACAAAGATCATTATACGATTCAGTGAAATATGTCGCCTATATGGAGAGGCGTTTGTTTTTAGCTCACCTGAGCGCATACTGCTCATCGGCAAGTTTTTAGGATAGAGTGATGTCCGTCGTTTCTCAGTTGGTGCGTACGTGTGTGCATGAGTGCGTAGACTTTCACTTCTTATGATTTCTTCTTCTGAACCGCTTGGAAGATTTACACAAAACTTTAATGTTGTTCCGGTTCGCTGTATATGTAGGTCAGCAGAGCTTAACACTGAGTTTAAAGTTGAAATAAAAAAACTCCTCTCAAACCGCAATGCCCAGATGTTTAATATTTGGTTTGTAACATCGTTTAGCGGTCCTCTGCAAAGTTTGTTCAAATAATACCGTTGTGTCTCACTTGTTTTACTTATATGCATGAAGTAAGCACTTTAAACAATCTTCTCTATTACCCCATGGCTCAAAGATTTGGTGTTCGGCATGTGTAATCAAATGGTGTTCCTCTAACAAGTTTTTTTAATCATGCCCCTGACGTCAAAAAGGGCTAATCCTGGAGGCCACTTGTTTCCCTTATATGCATGTAGTGCAAACTAAAAACCAGAAGGGCCAGCGATTTTAGTATTTGGCGTGTAACATCGTATGGTTATCATTTACCAAGTGTGTTCAAATCATGTCCAAGGGGTTAAAATTGGACCTGTTTTCTCTATATGCATTATAGTAAAAATAAAATAAAAAAATCTCCCACACATTACAGCTGTATGCGTAGATATATTTGGTCTTAAGCTCATGTTTTGGTCCTGTACAAAGTTTCTACATTTTTTTTCCGTTGAGATCAAAACTTGTCTTGTTTGTGAAACATAAAACATGACCACCAGTAGGTTACGAAGTTGTTTTATATAGGTATAGTGCAACTTAATGCACCGCACTCATGCCTAGTAATGCTCTTCACGCTGTCGCCGTTGACGTGTCGCGCGCAACACCCGTCTCCCTACCTCACAGGTCAATGTTACTTTTAGAGGTCAAAGTTCATATTTTGCCACAAACAAGGTTAACAATTCCCGTCTCAGCCATAACTTAGCCATTTAATGATGGGTTTTAAAACGACTTTCTACACGTGTACAAAGACAAGGTTTCACGTGTAACATGCGTATATCTTCTTCATATGTCAAGGTCACACGGAGAGATTAAAGTCCGAATTTGAAAGTTCCTGTCTCTGTCATAAGCTTTCAATTTATTGACAGTTTTAAAAATTACTTTCACAAATGTAAACCATTGTAAGACGACGTATTACGTGAAACGCTCGTGACCTTTATGTACACTGTCACTCAAAGCGGTCAAACGTCACATTTTAAAACAAAAGATGAATGTTGGGGCATCTTTGTCCATTGACACATTTCTTATAAATCATGTTCTAAGCTCATATGTTTCAAAAACGTAGGAGTATGTAGTTGACCCTGTTTGTCAGCATTATGTGGAAATAAGCAAAAGAGGCCATATTATAGTCTTTGAAAACTCAATTCTATTATACCATGATAATTGACTAACCGCCTTCAGAATATTATTGTTGAACTTTGTAATCTTGTGCTGAATAGTGTATGCAACACAATTAAATATCACCACTCTTCATCATGATTCTTGTCTATAAGTTAATGAATGGGTTCATTTGGAGTTGGCTATGAGTTAAGTAATAGGCGAATATCGTATTTGTTAGGCTTGCCACAAACAACATTTGCTAAAGAATTGTTGATACCACATTGACGTATGCTATATCGTGTTGTTTTAAATTTCTGGTTGAACAATATGTACAGAGTTAACATGGTCTTGTTGTTAAGATGCAAGTCATGTAGGTGTGTTGGAGCGAAAATTACATCAAGTAAGACGGCTTCTTCTTTGAAGGACCACATACGTCCCAGACCTAGTGCAAAAGTCTCCAATTGGTGGCTAATTAATAACTACGGGTACACGCGTACTATTTCTCATTCATGCTTTCATCATATTTTGCACTCACGCGTGTAATACTAAAATGAAAGCAGGCGTAACGAATGAAACAAGGTCACGCTCTTGAACTGTTACATCCTGCGACATGGCTTCGGAGCCGTGTTGTATTGTCTGCTGATTAGTTCGCTATTTTGAATACTTAATTTTGAAGTGAGTTATTGCATGGACATTTACATGTAAAAGCTTCACTACAGAAGAACAGTAGAAAAAAATAAGTCTTCGTTGCGTGGTGTAATTTAATTATTTTATTTTATCTATGGTTTTTCGAGTACACACTACAGCATCGCCGCGTCTTAGCACCAGAAAAGTACATATTATCCACGAAATGTAAGACCTTTTCTCACAGATGTGTACAGATGATTGATGAAAGTAATTATGTTTTAATAATTCAAAATTATGCTTATTAAAATCCATGAAAAAAAACCACATAAAATATCGATCTCTTTAGTGATCTATAATGAAATCAATCAATTGACAATTGAAGTCGTACATGTATATAGCGTTTTGGATGTAACTTAGTGTGTGAACAGAACAGAACATAAAATATATTATAGACGTGTTCAAAGTTCATTGTCAAAATTACATAATGTACGAGACAGTTTTGCGAATACCATGCGGTCGGTAGAAGAGGTGTATAAATGAAAAACAAACAACAACAATATAATCAATGTGTAGAGAAAATATATGTTGATTTAGCTAAGAGGGTCAACATAATCATTAGACAGTGGTAAATAGCCGTTTCTGAGGGATATAGCTTATTTTAAAACTTAGAAATATTGATTGAACCATTTCTTTTAGGCGTTTGAAGTAGTTCATCTCTGGAACTACCGGGTTGTGTACTTAGTTTTAAGGAAGAACTACCGATGCTTTTTGCCGCTAATTTCGATCAGAAAGCCATTAGAATTGTCTTTGAATCGTCAACCGAAACGTTGGTCAAAGTGTTTTTCATGTTTTAAAGCTTTTGGTTCAATCTCACACATTTGAACATATGCATAAATAATAACTTATCGCATCCTCATCACAACTTATCAGTTAATGGGAAGGGTCGATTTCTAAAGATGATAACACTTTGATCCATTTATTCTGCTTTTGTAGACATAATCTTGCTTTGGCATGTCATGTATATCGTGTAGTTAAAAGCAATTGAAAAACTAATAATCTTGCTTTGGCATGTCATGAATATCGTGTAGTTAAAAGCAATTGAAAAACTAAACTAGGTTATGTTTTAAATACAGGTGCAAATCGTTCATGCGTGGTCACAAACTGTCACCTTCATGGAAAATTTTAACTTCGGTTCGCGGAAAGAACGAAAACAACGAAATACACAGAAAGTTAAACGATTCAGTGAAATCTGTCAACTAAAGGGAATGACGTTTGTTTTTAGCTCACCTGAACACATACTGCTCATTAAGAGCTTTTAGGATAGAGTGGTGCCCATCGTGCCTCAGTGCGTGTCCGCGGAATATGAAGGTCAGCAGAGCTAAAAACTGATTTTAAAGTTGTTTAAGTGTTATGGAGCCCATACACCAAGCACGTTCTTAGACAGTTCGACCACGTTCTAAAGAAAATGCAGAACGGGATGTGAAATTGCTTGAACGTGTAGTTTTGGTCAGAAAAAATATAGAATATGATTGAATGACGTTCATACACAGTTCGCTCTACGTGCAGCTCGTTCCTATCCCGTCCTATCCCGTTGCCAGTCCGTGTTTATCCAGATCAAATCACGTTCGTACGCAGTTCTTCTTTATTCGGTGTGCAGTGGTAACTCGTTCAAAGGCAGTTCTCACTCCGTCCTACTACGTTCTTAGTACATTAATATCACAAATGAGACAACGACCTCTATTTATATGCACAATGTCTGAACGTATTGTATTTACGGTTTGAACGTTGTAACAACTGAATTGAACGAGTACAACGTACTTGGAAACTACTGCGAACTCCTTAAAACGAGTACAACGTACTAAGAACTTACTGACAACTTATAGAACGTGTTGCAAACGTTGTAAGAACTTATCTTTTAGTTTTTATGTATTTACGCGAAACAAGATCGTACTTGAGACGTAGTGCGGACGGGGTCGGACTGTCTGAGAACGGATTGGACGGACTAGAAACAGACTCGATCGGTTTGGCATCGTACATGTAATTTCGGTCCGATCGCACTACGTTCTGGCACGTTCCTAACGCGACCTTAGTACGACCTATCCGTTCTTAGTACGTCCATTCCGTTTCCAGTACGTTGTTACTACGTTCAATTGTAGAACGTGATGATCGGGAGACAATTTTGAGTAGGCTCAAAGTTCTGAAACATATCTCCCGTTCAACCCCGTTCCAGGCCGTCCACACAGTTCGAAGACAGTTCGTAACACGTTGCTACTACGATCACTCCATTCTCACACAGTTCGGGACCGTTTAGTCACATTTTTTCAGAACGTACTTCGAACGGAGTCGGTGTATCGGGGGTATTAGTCTTTACCCCAAGGGTTAGTGGTTCGAACCCAGTTGAGGATTACTTGTTTTTCTTTCTCCTAATTAATCTAGTTTTGTTTTTACGGGAGCTATTTTGTTCCAATGTTTACATTTATAGATTTAAAGCGTTTACTGACAAACTTAAATACATGCCAAAATCTTTGAAAAGGTCTCTTTAAGTTATGACTCTGTTTCATCTCAGAATATAGACAACATGTTCATTACAGCATATTGTAACATATTACGACCTGGGGGTCGACGATATTCGTCCCAACTTGATAAACTCCAGTACCTATAATATGTTTAGGATTTATAGTACTAACAGCTTATATTAGATTGTGGATTAAAATAATCCTCGGTTTTCGAATAAAACAATCAATTCTGTTTACTGATTACGATACCGTACATTAATTCAAACATACGCGTTAAATCTTATAACATTTGAATTATATCGATTCTGTAAGTAGTTTTAATCTGGTTTAAAAATTAAATGTACACAGTGGGACTAAAGCTGCAAATAAGCAGACGAATATTTTCTCCAATTCGTACATTTCATCTGACTACATTATTAAATAAATAAATCCGTAAGATTACCAATGTGGTTATCAAATATCTTGCAATTAATCATAATTATTTGGTTATGAATATTATAATCCGATCCGAGGTCAGATTGGATTACAAGATTCGTTATTAGATACTTACACGAGGAGATTAATCGATCAATGCTGGGGGTCAAATGTCAACAAGACGTGGCCACTGATTTCATCTGATTGACATAAAATGCGAGAATATTTAGTACGATCGCGACACAATAATGATGTCATTTGTACTTTGTTTTTTGAGGTGTGTATTAACATGTGATAAATCATTTGTCGAAGTGTTATTGATGCTTTAAAGTTCCTTGATAGCATCGCGAAAATAGATGACGCGCGTCGTAAATTTTCTAGATGCATAAATATGTTTTTATTTATCTTAAAAGTCTACATGGATTGAGTTTCATTCGGCCTATCATGGTTTACCTGAAAACACATTGGTGTTTGATTTGATTTTTGGCAATTGTCCTTTTGTCATGGACTATAACAGACTTCCAGACCTAGTATCGGATTGCATACACGATACGAAGGGCTAGTTAGAAACACGTTGACAGAGGGACCTATATAGTGCCAATAAGTTGACATCGCAGATTTGTCAGCAAAATAAGTCACTTAGGAAGACAGTGGCATTGTATCATGTTGCATTCGACACATAGTTCATGCAACACTTCTGGATTTTCACACAGTATAAAATGACCATATGGGACAGTATACCATGATACATCCAAAATAATGTATTAGATATGCAATTGCTACTTAGCCGAGCGTTTCAACAGAGGTACCGATCAATTGCCAGAAGATTGTTATGGCAGATTTGTCAACCATAAACGAGTAACTACTTCATATAGATGTGCTTATTTGACACATATGTCATGCAGCTCTTATAGAAGTATGAAAATAATAGTAAAAGTCGGTTTATAACTTTTTTTCTTATTTGTAAATTACAATTTTTCGATTTTAGCGAAAATAATGCATCGTAAACGGGTCGTGCTTATTTCGATTGGTACATCGGCAATGTTTTCTCATGCAACGCCGGCAAAAGCGTCACGGTCCAAGATAACATTTCACTATGTGTTTGACGAGTTGCAGATTCCTGTAGTCTTTTTGCGATTCTTTGGTTGAGATGTAAAGAACGCTCCCATAGTGGGATCGAACCCGTGACCTCACGTTCGCTACATGTATGCGGACACCATATCGATTACGCCACGGCGACCTTTTCGAGCGATGTATTTGAGTGTCGTATCTTCCATAGCGCACTGCTATTTAATTAACAATTTTATGGCGCTTTTTTCAGATAAGAGTGAAAATACATGTGTATGTAAAATGTTTGATTATGCAACATCGTTGACGGAGACACATGCATGGTTGAAGCGACGGTTTGGCGGAAGTTTGGTACCGACATTAAAGATTATTAATGCATTATTTTCTGACTGGTGGTCTCGTTAAACGGCTTGCAGTGTTTGGTCCGGAGTTCTTCTACTGTAGACAAAATGAGCATCGTTTTTTTTAAAGTAATACATTTTAATCTCAAAGCCATACGTGCAAATACGGGGAGAACATGACCCGTTCATCGATAGAGTTGTTATTATAGGCAACAACGCGATGAATTAAGGAAATCAGCGTAACTTGCACGAGTGGGTGTCATAAGCTAAGTGGGCAACCAATTTAAATCAATTAGGCGTAAGAGAAGTAAGCTCAATGGGTAAGTGTTTAATGCAAACTTTTTAGAAAGGGCAAACAACGCATTTGGAAGATCTCGCAGAATGAGGTGTTTAAGCGGTATTTAAGTACTCGCTGCGTCAAGCTAAAACGATCCTAAAAGCCTTGTACAAACAGGCGAGTGTCAGTCTACATTAAGAGGACCTCAGAGGAGATCTTACGTCGGGCGAGTGTTTTATCAAGGATTTTGATGTTCAAAACATAAAATGATGGTTCACTTGTAACAATTTATTAAAGTGAAAACATTCACTGTAGACAAATGTGTTTGGAAGTGGGTTGTTAGTAATTGATTAGTGTCATGTTTGGGTGTTTAAGTTCAAGTACGTTCAGGGTTATATAAAACGTTGTTTTTTTTTTTACTTTATAGGTGTCTTATATTGCGAGACGTACGTCGGATTCTTGTCGGATAAAATGGGAATAAAGAATATTAATGGATCTGCACAGCCATGGCTTCCTCGGAAATAAGGACCTGAATTTTTTTTTTCTGGCGCGCTATGCATACGGTAGGTTTCTGATTCTAGTTATTTAATTAATTGTTTTTTTTTTATTATATAATATTAGCCTCGTNGGAAAATTAGGCTTAATGCATGTGCGTTAAGTGTCGTCGCAGATTAGACTATACAGTTAATCAGGGAAGACACTTTCCGCTGGCATGGTATTTTCGTTAAAGGCAGTCTCTTCTTATCGAAAATCAACTTAAGGCGGAAAGTGTTGTCCCAGATAAGCCTGTGCGGACTGCACAGGCTAATCTGAGACGACACTTTACGCACATGCATTAATCCCAGTTTTCCCAGAACGATGCTTATATTGTTACAAAGAGTTTGTCCGTACGCGATACATGTTACGTATAAAAGGTCTGTGCAAGAAATCATTCCAGTTCGTCCGTTTCAGAATATAACAAATGATACTAGGGTAAGTGTTCACGTACATGCTTTTGTCCCTTGACATGTAACTTTGTTACTATGCTACTTTTATGAACTTGAATACAAATGCTCGACGCCTTTTTTCAAAGCCTAATTCCAATGATCTCCATTGAAATGCAAAAAGAAGACATTCCATAAACGTTTTATAGATACTAAACACACAGCGAGTGGATTTTGAACTACTAGATTAATAGAAGTTTCAGTTCTTAACTTGATTTTATATGATAGTGATTTGGATTTCAGTATGCTAATAATACCCCCATTAGTACTTCAAAATTAATTGCCCGGCGCATTGTAGAAATGTTTCTGCTTTATTTAGAACAGCATGCTTCATTATGTAAATAATGTGCAACTTGTTTAAATACGGACGGTTTTCTTTGCTCAAATAGCATAATTAACTTCTTTTGCTAATCAGCAGCAAACGGTAATCTGACAATCTTGCAATCTTGTAATTATACACTAGATATTTATTCTGTTCATTTCTTTAAAGCTAAATATGTGGCCGGTATGTGTTGTTAGGATAATTTATGACCAAGGAATGGTTTCTAAAAACTGTTCTACGAACGTTTACGGATTGCTGTCATTAATTAACGTCTGGCAACATAAATACATGTCTGTTGTGCTATTATACGTTTTGTAAACAGCCACACTGGTGGTTTTATTTTGTCTATGAAAGAGGGCAGTCCAGGATTACCCACAAGGCAGAATAGGCAACTGCCTATGGGACCGCGTTTTTTAGGAGCCCCGTGAGACCGTGACGAAATAAAACAAATTTACTTACTTATCAAGCTTAATCGAATGACTTGACAAAGCCAATTATTTTATATCAATGTTATGTTGGCAGAGGTAGGCACATTTAAACGAGTCAAATCGACTGAGCACTGTCGTTCTAATATGCACAAGGTTGACTAGGGGCCTGGGGCGTTGGCCCCAAAAGTTTCACTGTCTCCACGGTGCTTAGTCCGGCACTGAACGAGGGAAACGTTTTCCTCGTGGTTGTGGAATTACGATTTTATATTAGCGACTGTTGGCCGTTTCGTCATTTTGGTATGACATGTATAACATCAAAACGTATACAATCATTTTACCGTTTACACATGCTCAGGTAACCGTTCCATCATTTGAGTTAACTTTCAGCATCATATGGCTTGTAACATTACGTTATCTTTACATATGCTGAGTGTATCGTTCCGCCACTTGAGTATTATATCAGCATCATACATTAATATTGAGTACAACTTCACGATTTTATTGCGTTGATTAATGTTCTATCATTTAAAACATTTAATTATATAAAACATGCAGACGGTGAATGTCACACAAATGTTGTCTCGTGGTAGACTTAATGAGTATGTACGAATATAATGATTTTTTTCCTGTATAACCGTTGCGATCCGATGGTCGTTGTGCATGATTGTAAGTCCTGATATTATGTGTGCGTGGGTGCCTGATATTATGTGTGCGTGGGTGCGTGTTTCTCTTCAAATGTGGGTGTTGTAAGTGTGTAAATTTCGCGTTCTGCATGTTAATAGTTTATTTTTATAAGAGCTGTATTGTGGATATCGATTTTGCAGTGTCATTCACATTAAACACATTCGAGTGCATGTCCATAACTGCATGAACAGTGTAATGGCCTACGGAGCAGGTCAAAGAAGATGCCAACACGAGAGTTCAAGTGGGGGATAATCTGGCGAGACAAAGGCTGTGATACCAATTTCAATAATGCAATAGTTTAATCGGATCATTAGAATTACTGAGGTATTTTATTGATTTAAAAGTTTAAATGCAGTCTTATGTGCGCAGTGACCGCAGCTAATCATGTGCGTGCTACATTATGTATGGATACTACCTGAGAATTGAGTGCTGTTAAAGGTAGGGTTATCCCTTTGCATGCTGGGAAATTTGTCGTCTGATAAAATGTCGTCTGCTGAATTTCTAAAATTAGCATTTTCTTCGATTTTTTTTCAAAGAATACTGTCAGAATAGCAAACAGTTTGGATCCTGATGAGACGCCACGTTCTGTGGCGTCTAATCTGGATCCAAACTGTTTGCAAAGGCCTTCACAATTCGGTTCCAGCACTGAAAAGGTTAATGATACTTGTACACTCTCCAGTAATTGTTTTTCTGTAAATTCGAGCTTTTTTTAATAATAACAAATTTTGCCTCATACGTTCCATCAGCTGATTTATATTGATTAGTCCATGGGGCACTCGATGAGAGTTCATATGGTATATGTTTCTTATATATTGAGAATTTCGTTTGGTTCAATTTGTTTAACATCTTGCTAAGAGAAATTTTTACCATATTGATTCAGAATTGTCAGCGTATACGTGACTTGTTTCCCATTAAATAACGGTTGTGACTGTCGGAGGATACTGCGTTTCGAAGTCCATTATGTACACGTTCTTTTTGTCTTTTACTAATATATAATTCCGTAAGTCGGTCATTGTACGACCATGTCTGTCTCACCTGACATACACAATTCAAGCTCTCGTGTAGAGATATACCGCGTAGATAAACGTAGCTGCTTACATTTAAATGGATATACTGGCTATTGTTCGCTCCTCGGGTACAGCTATCAATAAAGCGACGGCAGATCAAGGCGTTTGGTAAATTTTACATAATTATCGATTGCCTTTATTGTGCCTTTATTGTTTCCCGTCGCTCTGTTATAAGACGGAATAGTTGGATCAGAACCGCACAAAATCGCGAGGTCTGTTTAAGGCATGTCCAGATCATATTTGGAATACGTGATATCAGTTATCTACAGTGTTGAAATTCGGTGTCTTTTAAGTTTGTGATAAATTAAAATGGGGTTTCTGTGAATTGTGTTTTAAGGTCTGTTTAAAAAAAAATCGCCATAAGATAATCCTGATATTTTGTGTTACTGATGCGGATATTTTAGAGCGTTCTAGGTGAGTTTAACGTCGTTTTATGATCAATTAGTGTTTTAATGACCAGTATTACATTTGTTATTGATAGTCATTGCTCGTTATGTGTGTGATTCTTCTTGATTACTAAATGGTTTTTATTGTTAAACCTTTGCATGCTGGGAAATTTGTCGTCTGCTAAAATGTCGTCTGCTGAATTTCTAAAATTGGCATTTTCTTCGATTTTTTTTTTCAAAGAATATTATCAGAATAGCAAACAGTTTGGATCCTGATGAGACGCCACGTTCTGTGGCGTCTCATCTGGATCCAAACTGTTTGCAAAGGCCTTCAAAATTCGGTTCCAGCACTGAAAGAGTTAACTCCTTCAATTTTTCTTTAACATTTCCTTAGTAGTCTAGTTATTTATATCTTCGCAAATGTTGAATANCAAGACCAAGGAGTTAAAATAAGTCATGCAAAACAACCTTGATAATTTACAAACAATTTGTTTTTCAAAACTATCAACAAATAAACGAGAATATGGCTATTCATTTATCCATTTAATGCCCATGAATTGTTTTAAATAATTAGTTTGTGCAAAATAAAGGTAAGCAAAACACCTTAAATAAACATTTACCTTTTGATTATGTAATTACACATCTTGAATATATACAAATAGAGCACATTTGAAATCCACGTGTGTGTAAGATGAAAATGATGAAGATGATACAAAGAAGTAGGAGAAGAAAAGAAGAAGAAGGAGATGATGATGATGATGATGATGATGATGATGATGATGATGATGATGATGATGATGATGATGATGATGATGATGATGATGACGACGACGACGACGACGACGACGATGACGACGACGACGACGACGACGATGAAGATGATGTGAGCGCAAATATCGCCAATTAAGACCGATCGTTTGGCCATTTCACGATCCGCTAAAGGTAAATTTGAACATAGCTGGGTCCCGATAAAAAACCGGCGATGCCCACTTGTGAATTGTTATGAAATATATGAAGTAGGTCCATAATCCATATTTGTATTGTATTTGTGAGCGTACGGCTCAGTGTGAATGGATTTTGGGAGTAACGAAATTCCGCGGTTTCCCCGCTAGAGCTCTGTGGGGGAATATTAAATAGCACTCATCCGGCGCTGAATACGGCAAAACTTATTAAACGTTTGCATGCTGGGAAATTTGTCGTCTGCTAAAATGTCGTCTGCTGAATGTCGAAATTTTTTTCGATTTTTTTTCCAAGAATACTATCAGAATACCAAACAATTTGGATCCTGATGAGACGTTCTGTGGCGTCTCATCTGGATCCAAACTGTTTGCAAAGGCCTTCAAAATTCGGTTCCAGCACTGAAAGAGTTAAACGTTTGTCTGGACAGCAAACACGTCAAGAGAACATTTAATAACTCAGGGACCTATACAAACATATGTTTGTACAGGTCCCTGAATAACTACAGGGTTTGAAACAAACTCGATTTTAGTGAGAACTGATTGACGATGCTCTATGCTATGCAAATGTATGTATTCAAGTTATAAATGATATTCAAACGGCAAATACAATATCAATATTTAATACATGCGTCGAACGTTTGAGTTATTGGATGTAGAATATGTAAGTTCGATAATCTACGACCTTTGAAAGTCGTTTCGTGCAAAGCGTGCTTTGTTCGAGTTAAATTAAATATTTATCGGCGCTTTGTATGTTAGCTTTATTCGCTGCAAATGTATTGAGACGAGGCCACAGTATATCAGCTTGTTTAAACATGCGCTAGTTTATAATGATGATGATGATGATGATGATGATGATGATGATGGTGATGATGATGATGATGATGATGACGATGACGATGACGGTGACGTGACGGTGACGATTACGATAACGATAACGATAACGATAATGGTAATGATAATAATAATAAAAAAAAATAAAAAATAATAGTATTCCATAAACAAGAACTATTTCTGTTTAAACAAAGTTAACTTATAAAATCTCCATAATCATTCACCACACATATCCGCTCGTAGTATTAGCTTGATTGTTTATTTATAAAATAACATGGTCAAGTAAGTTGTTAAATCAAATATGGGCCAACCACCACTCATGAACGATACGGGTTGTCAACCATTTGGACTTCGGTTGAAAATCATTGTATTTGCCTACTACGCAACACAAAAATCGTTATATCAATATCGTATTATCTACCGTACGTGTTTCCTCAATATTAAGTAAATTTACATATTATCCGCTTTCGCATATATGCTTTCCTCCTCACTACTTTATTCTCTAAAAGAAACGCGTTGCTAGACAACATTCTAAGTCAGTGTTTCTGTCGCCATGGCAACGCTCGGGGTACGCCAGTGCCCATGACCCCTCTCTGACCTTAGTGTTGATGTTTGTTGGCGTTAAATGGAATGTAGGTGACAGCTTAAACCGCTAGATTTATAAACTGGACAGAAAACTAATAATCACCACGAAGATTATCGCAGTCATTGTTCATTTCGTTTGATTTGAATGCCAGAAATTATCCACGTGACAGTAAATTATTTTCTTTAACGGTGGACAAGAAGTATTTATCGAACTTCGGATAAATATAGGCAGTGCGTGCATGCAACCTGGTCGATATGGATTGATTTGTTTTATCCGTAAGTTTTGTTTTCGTTTCTTCACAGTTTTAATTATTTTCAATGCTAACATTCATTTTTGCATGTTATGTCCAAGCATATATCATGACATTACATTGTATAGTACCAGAAACTATTCTGCATGTTGGCTTATGCGTGGCGTTTGAACAGGTGTGCTGGATATGGCAAGTATGACGTGTATGCATTAAACTGTGTGCTGGAAATGGCAAGAATGGCGTGTATGCATTAAATGGTGTGCTGGAAATGGTAAGTATGACGTGTATGCATTAAACGGTGTGCTGGAAATGGCAAGAATGACGTGTATGCATTAAATGGTGTGCTGGAAATAGCAAGTACGACTTGTATGCATTGAACTGCGTGCTGGAAATGGCAAGTAGGACTTGTGCGTATTGCACTGTGTTCTGGAAATGACAAGTATGACCGGTACATATTGTACGGTGTACTGGAAATGGCAAGTAGGACTTGTACGAATTAAACTGTGTGCTGGAAATGACAATTATGACGTGTATGCATTAAACTGTTTTCATGAAATGGCAAGTATGACGTGTATGCATTAAACTGTTTTCATGAGATGGCAAGTATCACGCTAATGCATTAAACTGTTTTCATGAAATGGCAAGTATCACGTGTATGCATTAAACTGTTTTCCTTAAATGTCAAGTATCACGTGTATGCATTAAACTGTTTTCATGAAATGGCAAGTATCACGTTAATGCATTAAACTGTTTTCATGAAATGGCAAGTATCACGTGTATGCATTAAACTGTTTTCCTGAAATGGCAAGTATCACGTTAATGCATTAAAATGTTTTCCTGAAATGGCAATTATCACGTGTATGCATTAAACTGTTTTCCTTAAATGTCAAGTATGACGTGTATGCATTAAATGCATTAAACTGTTTTCCTGAAATGGCAAGTACGACGTGTATACATCAAACTGTGTGCTGGAAATGGTGCTTAATTAAAATACAGGTTAGATAAACTATACAAGTGTATGTACGTATACGCATTTGCGTGCGCTTCCATCAACATAAGATCAATAAATGAATACGTTTTCGAAATTTAAAGTTTTGTTAACTCGTACGTATTCAAGCGGTGCCTCGTTAATGTTTTAATATTTCTTGCGAAGCTCTTTAGGTGGTGTATATAAAGAAAATATTTTACGTTATTCTCATTTAATGGTTCATAATAAACGAGTTCAACCGTTTATTGCCTAAATCATGTTTTACAATGTTATACCAGTAAATACATATTAATCAATGGGCATACCAAAAAAAACAACACAATTTATTTCATGCTTTCTGTGGTTTATAGGGAAATATCAGTGATTTAATAGCGAAAATTCACTGTTTCATACAGCGAAAAATAACAGTAATAATTATCGATAATTTTCATTAATTCATATAATTGAATGCTACGTGACAAGCCGGTGTATACACTAATGTAAATCAACTTAAGTAGGCTCATTCGTCCCAAGCGTACCAGGGGTACAGTCAAGTATATATTACATTCGCATAAAGAATTTCGTACAAACATGATTGTTTTCATTGAAACTAACCTTACAAAATTTCATTTGAACATTTGTCATTTTAAAAATAAATTTAATCATTTTCGGTGGACTCGGGCGTTACCTGGAGCTTTACATTGGTTCGAAAAATCCGCGTGCGAAAATATACATCCACGAGGCTTTCGTGGCCAATTTTGGATATAACCCTGAACATATTTGTGATACTTGGACATATTAAAACACAAAAGTTGACAAAAGCTTTTGATGATGAATTATATTGTGACTGTGTATTAATTTACCGGAATCCTGTTCAAAGCTTTGGTTATAAATATGTTTATATACGTTTTATACTATCTCGTAAATCATTACGTAAACAATTGCGCACAACTGTATTTAATACATTATCAATTATCGTCGTGACTAATCTCTACAATGAGTCCACTGCTGTTGGAATCCATGTTCTTTCTGACTTTAGAATGTTAATGCAAACATGGAAAGTCGATACGCTTGATAAAGGTTTTGAGCTCAAGTAATGTTTACATTCTCTTTACGGGTGCGCTTTGTACTAATCCGAACTATCTTTCCGTTGTAATACAAGTTGTTTTAAGACTTTAAAACTGCACACAAGTGAATAGAGAAACCTACTGAGGTTAACTTTGTTTTATTAAGGATTTTGTGGATACTTTAAATGGCCCTGACCAGTGGAAAAGTAAGACACATTGGAATTATAAAAAGCTGGATTGCTTCGTTTTTGTTAAGAACATAAAATGTAATAGAAAACTCAGTGAAACATCCAAGTCTAAGGATAGTTTTGGTAATGGATTTTAAATTCAAGTGCTTTTAAAAAGTAATAACTTTGGAAAGACATTTTCGAAAATAACGGGCAGTGTAGCAAAACAGGACAGTAGATTTGGCGAGCCTGTTATTTACATACTTGTTTCTCAGTCCGGATGCTGGCTACATTAAAATGTGGATTCAAATACGTGACTGCCTTTTTCGCTACCTTTCTCTAAAACCATGTTCGTAAGTTC